>BQKN01000566.1:559464-582473 GCA_022839385.1 Asparagus kiusianus
GTTGGCGGAATTGTGGAGTGAAGCATTGCATTCAAGTTAAAGATCCAAAATCCCGCTTCATCCGTATAGTTTACCAAGTCGAGCTCATTAATGACCTTCATCAAGCTTGGGTAATTTAGTTTAGGTTTTATATTATGTGTGTTAGTACTTTAAGCTTAATTATATACACACATACACATTTTGGTTTTTGTATATATATAGTTATATATATACATATATGTTTTGGTTTAGCTATATAGATATGAAACAATATATATCTTCATATATACTTTTATATGTTTCATATTCTATTGCATTTGGAATTCTATTGCATTTGGAAAAATATTGTGTTTTTGGTTTATATAATTTATAGACTTAACAACTATAGTTTATACTTATTATCAAGTCTATAAAATTATTTTAAAAAATTTCAAAACTTGGCTTATGTCAAAACATCAAAATTCAAGTATCTCATGTTTTCATGTTTTGGACATATTTACAAAATAATGATATTTTATAAATGAGAGGTGATTTTTGAAAACCAGGCTGGTAACCTGTTATCAAAATTCAAGTTTTTGTAACATATGTATTATCATGTTTACAATCATTTCCTAAAGTTTTACAATTTTCTGATTTTATTTGCTATTTTTAAAAGATGTTTGAAAATCAGATTTCTATTTCAAAACAGCTGATAACCTGTTATCAATCGACTGGTCAGTCGACTGATGACATCAGTCAACTGGTCAGTCGACTGATGACATCAGTCGACTGATGTGTCGACTGAAGAAATCGCCTAGAACAATAAATAGTTTCTGCTTTGTTTTGGTCGACTGACCAGTCGACTGATGAAGTCATCAATCGACTGATAAGGTAGTCAGTCGACTGATGAGCTGGAAAATACCTCTAACGGTCAGCTAATCAGTTGACTGATGGAAGCCGTCAGTCGACTGATGGCATGACGGCGAGTTTTTTTAGCCTTTGTTATGTTTTGGTTTTTTGGTCTTTTTACTGGGGTTTCTTGATTTTTGAGGTTTCCTATAAATACCCCCTTATACCCAGCTTTATTTTTATAACCAATAATGTTTTAAACAAGTTTGACAAGGGTTAAAAGTTTGTTTTAGTTTATTTATCAGAGTGGCGTAGTGAAGACGTATGACGGATGGTCCGAACTCCGTGATCATTTGATTGTGTTTGAGTTTGAAGCTGGACCTCTCGTTCAAGGAAGGAATCGAGAGGGGATTTTGGTTGTGGTCCTAACTATAGGAAGGTTTGACCGAGTGAGGAGTTTTGAGACGATCCTAACTTTTATAGGTTTGATCACTCAATTTGTGAACCTCTCGTTCATTGAAGGAATCAAGAGAGGACTTTGGCTTTGGTTGTGGTCCTAACTATAGGAAGGTTTGACCAAATGAACAGTGAGAGTGGGAGTACAAATTACAATGAGAGTGTTGATCCATACAAATCACTCGAAGAGAGTCCCTGGTGTTAAGTGACAAATACTTAACATGAAGGGGTTTGACAATTGTCAATGATCAGGAGACTAAAATTCCGAGTACTATGTCCAGACTTTAACAATGGGAGTGTTGAGTACACCAACGTAGCGGGAGTTTGTGTGGGAGTTTCTTATTTATCACCTTCTTGTAGTGACCGGGTTATCCCTAAGAATATTACATGTAACATTCTTCCGGGAACTTCTCATTACATGAATTATCCACCCCCAGCTTTCTTTGCAATACCAGGTTTAACATTGTACTTAGTTGGATGACCGAGATATCCTTAAGAATACCAGGCATGGCACTCTCCAGAAACTTCTGGTGAAAGAAAGGAAACAGTTTAGACTCATATACATGTTGGAGTATTGAGAAGCAGTTTATACTCGATCTCCTCCTCTCTTCTGAAATTCGTGCTCCTTCAGTCTTTAGTTCAGCAGGATTTCGCCAACGCTCCAGAATTCTAGATCTAAAAAATGAAGGCCCTGGGGCTGTATTTATAGGCTTCGGGAGCTCTGTTTTCGGATAAGAATGATTGATTCACTCTTATCCTTAGTTGTAACCACTTAATCATGTTCTTGGATGATATCTTATTAGTTGGATCAAATTCAGATGGTTAACGGTCAAAAAATGGCTCAAAACAGCCAAAAACAGATTTTAGGGACTGCGAATACCCGTGGGTGTCTCGGCCAACCTTTTGCCAAGACACCATTTGGTGTCTTAGCCAAAGCATGGCTGAGACACCATTTGGTGTCTCGGCCATGCTTTGGCTGAGACACTATTTGGTGTATTGGCCAAGCATTGGCCGAGACACCATTTGGTGTCTTGGCCAAACTTTGGCCTCGACCTGGTTTCACACGTCCCGTCCGTTTTAGCTGTATTTTCATCATCTAAACTTAGAATCATGTGATTTAAAATACGTTGGAAAGCTAATGAAGAGATCTATAAGCTCTCATGGTTGAATCACATGTGAAGTAGGTGGGACATGAGGGGTTATTCGCCTTTTGTAAGTGATGCGTAGTTCCTGATCAGTTCGTGTTTGGTTATTCTGAAGTTCCATTGTTTTACACGGTCCGTCGACTTACTTCATGCACTTGTCGACATCAAATAAGCTTTTGTCACTCGGATAGCTATGTTCATCATCTTCTCTCTATCTCGAGCCGTGTGCGGGGACCTATAGGTAATTTTGACGCTTACAACAACTAAGGCCATGTTTTGCACCCAAAGTGCGAAAAACTTAGGAGTGTTTCGCACGCATGTGTGAAACACTAAGGTGTTTCACACCAAGGTGTTTCGTACATGGTACGAAACACCCTAGGTAGTTTGCACAGGTGCGAAACACAATTGACTACTTCGCACCAGTCAGGACTCCCGGGACCCATTTTGATAGTTTTCAATATGTTTCGATGATTTTGAAACCTCCTAACTACCTTGAGGTTATCCTTGAATGTGGAAAAGCTGTTATTAACTGAGGATATGATCAAATCACAAATTCTTATCCAAAAATAGGGCACCCGAAGCCTATAAGTACACCCCTAGGGCCCCTATAAATGGGTAATCAGGAAATTTTGAGATTGGAGACGAGTTGCTGACCCTAAAGAGGAAAGCCACAAATTTTAGATCCAAAAGTGAGATCTTGGTGAGTTCTTTATCATAAAAAGAAGGATTTCGTTAGATCGATAACCCTGCATCATTTTCCTTAAGATCATACTGTTGTTGTGATGTTGAGAAAAGTACTTATCTCACATCATTGAGAATTTACTTCAATTCTTGTTTCTTCTACAAAATGAATCAACCGGATCTAATACTCGGCGGTCCACGGATCAAAGAGTCCCTGGCATAGGCAAAGATCTCACGCAAGCAATGACCGACAAACGATCCTGCGTGTGTTTCTAGGAAGTCTTCATTTATTTTCATTCATGTCGGAAAAGTTTTATTAAAATGCTCCTTCTTTTGAATCTTGTAAATCGATAAATGATTGTAATGGATACCGCAAAAAAACGATTTCCAATGCAAACATGCTGGCGACCACAGTGAGAGCCAACAGCTTCTCTACCGAGGCTGTCATGTCACAACCAAGGATCAAGATCCCGGTTGATGTAGCGGTCGAGTACAAGTTCACCAACAAAGGTTTGAGGAGTACGTCTCATGCTCTTCCTCCAGATGCTCCTCCCCTCACAAGTGTAGGAATATCTCTTCTTTGAAGAAGGTTCACCGATCTTCAGATCTGAAGATCCAGAGCGATGACTCTCACCAAATCATCACAACGCCCCTCCGGCATCCAATAAAATCAAATCTGTGACTTGCAATAACTCCTCTTCAGTCAAGGAGTTGTCTGCTAAAGGCGCACTAGTCCTGACGAAGAGGGCTCATCAGAGATGGCGCCAACATCTCGCATGTCAACTCGCCAAAGCCTTAGAATTGGTTGAAAGGATCCGTTATCATGCAGATCTTGAGTTTAGGAGACGTCAAGCGACTAAGCCGCCACAATAGAAAGTAATTGATTCCTCCTCCAAACCATCAACCAACAAGTGAGTCCGGGTCAAAAAAGACTCGCTCAACTCTCGAGGAGCACATTCAGAAGCATCACGCACTACTTGCACACACACGAAATCTTGTGCAAAAAGCACAGGAATTGCAAAAGGATGAGGTGGCCAAAGAACCACCAAAATTGTGCTAGGTCTAGATGCCGAAGTCTAAGACATCACCGAAATTAACTCGGACAATCCTCGAATCAACCTCTCCAGGCTGAGATAGTCTGAACTGTCTCGTGCCTGGCTGAGATAGTTCAGACCATCTCACGAATGGCCAAGATAGTATGGCCTATCTCACACCATCCCTGGCTCTCACAGGTGTTTCCAAGTTTCTGTCAACCTCCGTTCCCGCTCTGTCTGCTCCTGTATCTCCAGTGAAGCCTTACTACATCGTTGTTCTGTCAAAGTTCAAGATTACAATGAAAGATCACCTTGTTCCTCTATGTGAAGATTAAGGTAAAGCTCCTTTTAAAGAACGCTTAGGTTCGGTGAATAAATCCCTTGTGACTCTTAAGTCTAGGGGTCATACACGCCCTCTTAACAAGTCGATTCATGTAACCGCCCACTTGCGGATGCATGTGGAAGACCAAGAGCCCGTTAAGGTCCCACCCTCACAAAGGCGTGGTTCCAAACGTGTGACTCCTGAGATTGCAAACAAGGTGTTAAACCTCTAGAAGAAAATGTATCCGTCAGACGACAGCATTATACGTAGAGATTCAAACCGATAGCCGATAGGTTGCTTCGGCCATAATGCCGATGAGTTATACCATCAGGCTGGGGGTACGAATAATTCTCGAAAGAGAAGTATCCCAGAATAGGACTCTTACTATCCTTGTGAGAGGCTTATCAGGATAGTATTATTAGAATGTAGTTGTCCTAAGACCACTCCACAGAGGGTCTCGGTATTTGAAAGACTTTCCACTGAATCGCCCAAATCTAAATCAAGACGCTTCCGCAAAAGAAGATCAATCGGTAAGGATGACAAACTCCCATAAGTCACCATCAACATGGTCGATAAAGGAAAGTCAACACAATGTTCTAGTCCCGATCCTTTTCCAGGGGTGTCCCAGCATCTCACTTGGCTATGGTCGGGGACCATCAGACCCAGGCCAAATAGAGGACAACCCTCAAATGATGAAGTGTCAGATGCTTTCTCTGTGTTGCTTCTAACAATATAGTCTCTAGCATGGGACGAACTCAAGAAGTGTTCATGGTCACTGGTGAACAAATGGCTCAAATGCTTCAAGAAGCTTTGGCCAAGCAGAAAGAAGAATTTAAAGTTGAAATGGAGTTGCTCGTGCAATGGATGAGGGAGTTACATGACCAACAGCTTCAAACCTTATCAAATCAGCTCGTTGAAACCAATCATTACAACACCAATCGCGTAGATAGCGACTCAGAAGTGGAGGAAAATCACAATGCTGATACCTCCCTTGATGAAAAAAACATTGCTAGGGGTGGTCCCTTCGATAATAATAACACTGGGGTGGTCCAGTTAAGCCTCCTCAACCTCCTCAGCAACCCCCAAAGAAAAATGTGGGCAAGGATAAGAAGGTGAAGGACCTCGAGAGCAAAATCAACACCTTGATGTCTGCTCAAGAGGTGAAGAAGACTGGCATCCTGTGTCCATACCCAAGAGAGTCGGAGTCAATTCGGTATCCGGCAAAGTTCAATCTAATTAACTTTACACCGATCAATGGAAAGGGCTCACCCACTCAGCACCTGATTTATTTTAAGTCCCACTTAGGTATGATCTCTGGCAATAAACCTCTAATGGTCTGGTTATTCGTTGGCACCCTTTATGGAGCTGCCATAGATTTGTACCGCCATCTTAAGATAGGAAGTACTAATAGCTAGGATGACATGAAAAGCATGATTCTCACCAACTTCTTCAACGATGACACAGAGGTGGCAATCAGGACGTTGTTCGATGAGAAATAGAAAGATGGAGAGTCGGTGGACAACTTCATCAAACGCTTTCAGAACAAAATGATGAACTACCGAGATTCGGTCATAGAGGAGTTCATCCTCTAAACTTTCCACAACAATCTTTCTTTGGACGTGCTGGAAGCCATAGGGGTAGCGCTGTCCTAAACCTAGAAAGAGTTGATGAAGGTATGCGGAGAGTGAGCCGAACGCTTACTCAAAAAAAAGAAGGCAGAGAGAGGCCAAACGACAGCGAATCCCCCGAAGCAGAACTTCGCCCCTATCATAGAGGAAAAACGCCAACAAAGGCGGTGGATGTGAATCAGACATTCCAACTACAGCCTCAATAGCAAGAACAACTACAAGCGTCGCAACAGTCATCGTCTCAGTGGCAATAGAGACCTCAAAGGCAACAGAAGTCCATGGAACCAAAATTCATGAAGGAATACTCCTTCAAGGAAGACGAGGTCCTCGGTATGTTCAAATACCTCCTAAAGAACAATAAAATCAAGTTGCCTCCAATCACTGATCAAGAATGAGCCAAAAAGATGACTGATCCGAGTTACTGCACATTCCATAGGGCGGTTCATCATCTCACCAAGATGTGTTATGCTCTCAAGGATAAGATTCAAGCCTTGATTGATGTCAGAATCATTGCCACAAAACAACCCGAGGAAAAGAAGGTGGGTGTGAATGCAGTGACCATTAGCTTCGCCTCTGTCTCCCTAACATAGTTTCAACCAGAACCTGTAACAAAGTAGAAATGAAGAATGTTAATGACGATCCTTACGGACAATGCCAAAAGGGGATAGTGCTGCACAAGGCCCCCAACAACGAAGTTATTTAGGTCCATCCTGATCTACTCGAAGACGAACAATGGACGGGGTCCTCTTCTAAGAAAAAATCCAAGTCCAAGGGTAAGGGAAAGTCTTGTTTGGCCAGCACAGTGATTCTAGAGGAAAATGACAAAGGGATCCCTACCTTCCCTCTTTCCACCGATGAGCATGAATCTTTTGTGATCAGCAAAGAATTGACCTTTGCCACCAAAGCGGGAACGTGTATCGATTCCACTATCCCAAGATGGTCGATCAATTGGCTGAGCAGGGGATGGTCACAATGATGCCAAAGTCTTCTGAAGAACCTCAGCAATAGTCTGCTACCAAATAAAAAAAGGTTGCAGGTGAGCAGAAGGAAAAGGAACCCCAGCACCAAGAGGTTCAAAACCTAAAGCAGTCTCGTTTTAATCGTCTGATTGGAAGGGATAAACAAGGAAGTTCGAACACTCCATACTGCTTCAATATTATGACCCAATTGGCTAACATCCCAGTGAGAATAACTCTATATGAGTTATTGTGTCTTTCCAAAGACACCAAGGAGGCTTTGCAAGAAGCTTTGGCCGATTCTGATGTGTTTCTCACTCAGATCAAGCTAACCCTCGAAGAACCGGAGACATCAGTTCAACACTGCAACCCCACGGCAAAACAGTTCCCTTGCATCACCTTCACCAAAGAGGACATGCAAACAAGGAATTCAAAGCATGAAAGTCCTTTGTATTTCACCTGATGCATCGGTTCCAACATTGTCAACCAGATCTAAGTTGATCCAGGTTCTGCTGTCAGCATCATGCCACTCTAATTGATATACAATATTGGAATCCCTGCTAGTAAGCTGGTGTCCACAGGGACTGTTATCTATGAATTCAACACTAGTGAGTCCAGAACATTCATTAAAATTCGAGTGAAGTGCCAACTTGGAGACTTGAGGTCTGAAGTCACATGTTATGTGATCGATGCGGAGACTTCCTATAACTTACTATTGGGTCGACCCTGGATCCATGGTAACGTTATAATCCCCTCCATCCTCCATCAGTGTCTAAAATATGTAGACACCTATAACGAGGTCAAGACGGTGGTCGCGGATAAGTAACTATTTAAGGGGTTAGAAAACTATTTTACTGATTCCCTTCTTTAAAGTGCTAAATCCGATACTAAACCATCGGCCTATGACATGGACAACGAAGAAGAAGCTTACACCGAAGCTGGGTTTGATTATGACAGAGGTTTTATATTAATAATATTTTACTCTTTGTAATCAATCTTGATGGTGAAGAATCATCAGATGGTAGTTGTAATTGGTAACTTACCAAAGTAGAAATAAATGACAATTTAGAGTTTTCGCCTTGTATTGATGATGTAATGCAGGGGCTGTATGATAAACCTGATATACATATGCCACTTCAGTCATCTTGTATGATGAAGAAGTGTATCCAAGGATTATTTGGAATAACCCTCGTCATTCCTGCTAAGGCAGGGGGAGAAAAGGATTTAATCTTCGGCAAAGAGGAAATATCTCCACCATCAGATCCCTTCTCAAAGGAAGATAGTGACAGTGAGAGACCCGGTCCTCACTTATATATTCAGATACAGTCAACAAGTGCATAACTTCATGAAAAAATGAGGATACAACTTCGTACTCGAAGAAGACATTTGTTTTGGTCAAGGTCCACGAGTTTTACCTCGTCCGACCTATGTACTGAAAGGAAAACCCGACGATTATTATGGCTATAAAAGGGATCTAGGTTATGTCTCTTCATCTGATGAAGAATGTTTCTAGCAAGTCATCGACAGATTAGTGAATAAGGGCGGATACTCCTCCGATTCTTCAAATTGGGACTTTAATGTTAGCCTTGGAGAAATGTTCAAAGGCATGATGTTGAATATGGTCACAGTCGATCCTGCCACAATGGAGAAAGACGATCAATTGCTAATATGGTGATAGATTTGAACAAAGAGAACCTTTCACCAAAGATAAAGTGGTCCATGTGAACATGGGTGACGAAGTGAATCTGGAGCCCATATTCGTCAGTGATAGCCTTCCATCAGATGAGAAGGAAGAGTTGATTGCCCTTATCAAGGAATACATTAATGTTTTCGTATGGAATTATGAAGAAATGCCAGGACTCGACCCGAACATGGTGATTCACTGCCTTAACATCAAACCACATGTCAAACCTGTCAAGGCCAGTTTCGTCCGCAGATTATGGAGGCAATTATAGCAGAAGTCAAAAAATTAATTGACTCAGGCTTCATTCGGGAAGAACAATATACTGACTGGCTAGTGAATATTATCCTAGTCCTTAAAAAGAACAGGAAATTTAGGATCTGCATCAACATCAGAGATCTAAACACCGCTTGCCCAAAGGATGATTTTCCTCTTTCGATCATGGATGTCATCATCAACAACACGTGCGGGTTTGAGAGAATGTCATTTATAGATGGATTTTTGGGTTATCATCAAATCAAAATGTACCCGAACGATGAAAAGCATATTGTGTATGGAACACCACTCGGTATCTTCTGCTACACAGTCATGCCCTTCGGCTTGAAGAATGCAGGTGCTACATACTAATAGACAACAACGAAGATTTTCTAGGAACATCTTCGAAAGACCGTCGAGTGCTATGTTGATGACTTGGTCGTTAAAAGCCGCAACAAAGACAACCACATTCAAGACAAGAGGATGATGTTCAATCTCATGCGGAGTCACCAATTAAAGATGAACCCTACCAAGTCTTTCTTAGGAATGTCCAGTGGTAAATTACTTGATTCGTCATTACCAACAAGGGTATTCATATTGATCCTGACAAAGTAAAGACGATACACGAATTGCAACCCTTGAGAAATCTCAAAGAACTCAGAGGATTACAAGCACGATTGGCTTATATCCGTCGGTCTCTGAAAAATTCCAACCATTCTCCAAACACATGAAGAAGAGTGTGTCATTTATTTGGGATGATGCTTGTCAAAAGGCATTCAAAGATATCAAAGTATATCTATTGAATCCTCTTGTTCTCCTTGCATCGAAGTCAGGGAATCCATTCCTGATTTACGTCAAGGCGACAAACTACTCGTTAAGTACTTTACTCGCACAAGATGATGACAACAGTCATGAGCAGACGATATATTACCTTAGTCAAACTTTAGTAGGTGCTAAATCTTAATATCCAATGATTGAGAAGGAGTACCTCGCCCTAGTGTTCGAATTCAAAAAATACGATACTACCTAGTTGGACACACGATCTACGTTATTTTTAAAATCAATCTAGACTGGGTATTCATGACGCAACCAGCCTCCATGAATTAGGGGTTAATGAGATGGGCCCTGCACTTGTCCTAATATGACCTGCACTTCAAGCGACAGAAGTCGATCAAAGGGCGAGTGATTTGTGATCATCTAGCGGGTAACCCTGTGAATGATACAGACGAATTATATGAAGTTTTTCCTAATGAAACCCACAAAGTCAATACTACCTCTCATTAGCAGGTGTGGCAATTGTACTTCGACGGTGCTTCCTAAGCAACTAATGTGGCAAGTGCTCTAGAATATTCTAAAATTTCCTTAGGAGTTGGAGTTGTCTTAGTGTCCAAAGAGAAACATGTGCTGCCTCAAGCTTATTCACTCACCAAACCCTATTCTAACAATCTAGGCGAATACAACATGCTACTCATTAGTCTCAGACTTTTTAGAGAGCTGGAGGTCGAGTATCTTGAAGCTTTTGGTGATTCTCAACTGATAGTCAACCAAGTTTGAGGAAAGTACAAAGTTAGGAACCATGACCTGATCCTGTACAACCAGGCAACCATTGAGATAGCAGACTCGTTCAAAAAGTTCTTCATCATGTATATTCTGCATCTCCAGAACACATATGTAGATGCACTAGCAGCATTAATAGTATCTCTGGCACAACCTCCCGAGACAGAACATTTGGTCACATTGAGAACTCACCAACTTTTTCTACCAGATTACGCTTTAGACATCAAAGAGGCACACTCAACCAGAATTGAACTCGAGCCTTGAGACTAGCATTTCTCCATTATTGATTATTTCTTGCATGGTATTTTACTGGAAGACATAAATGAAAGAGACTCAGTCTGACAAACAGCATTGAGATTCTACTATAACACATGTTGGCCTTCTTGTTTTGATGATGTTTAACAAATAATTTACAACTAATGTTGTTTGTCTAGTGCTTGTGTTATCTATTCATTGTAGACAAACAACTAGTTGGAGGTTGGATGGATTGCGCTTCAACGATCATATCCAAAGGAGGTTGGCGGAATGTCGGGTTGAAGCTCTTACAATTCAAAGTTAAAGATCAAGTTTAAGCTTCATCCGCAAGTGTACCAAGTCAAGCTTAATTGAAGATCAAGATCAAGCTTGGGTAATCTAGTTTAGATTTATATTATGTGTGTTAGATACTCTAAGCTCAATATAATATACACACACATTTTGTTGGTTTCTTCGTATATATATAGTTATATATATATATATATATACACAAGTTTTGGTTTCTATGCATATATATAGTTTTATATATATACATACATAGTTTTGAGTTTTCATGTTTATAAATATGAAATCACATGTCTCATATTTACTATTGTGTTTTGGTATTTATTGCATAGAATATGCAATTTTGTGAAAATATTGTATTCTTAGTTTTTGGACTTAACAATAATCATATACATATTTTATTAAGTCTATATAATCATTGTGCAAAGTTTCAAAACATGGTTTAGCCAAAATGTCAAAATTCACATGTTTACATTTTCGTGTTTTGGACCATTTTGCAAAATGATGATTTTTCACAAATGGGAAAATCAATTTGGAAAATTCCTTTTGTAACATGTTCGTTTTCATGTTTATATACATTTCCTAAAGTTTTATTATTTTTAGACTTCATTTGTTATTTTTAACATATTTTCAAAAGTCTCAAAAATCTGTTTTAATAGTTGTTTTCTGCTGTGTCAGTCTTTGGTCGACCGCACCGGTCGACCGCTCATCTGATCTTTCGACAGAATGCAGCAGATAGTTGGTCAGTTGACCGGTCTGATCGACCGAAAGCTCCATCGGTCGACCGACGAGATTTTCGGTCGACCGACAATAGAGCCGTTGGCTCCTAACGGCTATTTTTGAGCTTTTTTTTCTGTGGGCTTTGTTGTCATTTGTTTTAAGGGTTTTCCTGATATCTTTAGAGGGTATAAATACCCCATTGATGATCTCTTCTTTGACTAATGAAAAGAAGTTTTTAAATAAGTTTAAACAAGGGTTTAAGTGTGTTTAAGGGTTTGTTTTGTTTGTAAAGAAGTTTTCACAAGTGGAGGAGATTATCTTCTAGTTTGGGCTTCAATCTCCATCTCTCCATCTTGTTATCAATTGAGAAGTTTTCTAAACTCAAACTCTAGCTTTATATTTATATACTTGTTTGATTATATCATTGCTCTTAAGCTAGATTTTATACTTGAATTTAGTTGAATTGATTTTATTTACTCATTGTTACACACACCCACATTGAGCTTTTAGTATTTACATACATAGTATAATTGGGTGGTGAGAGTTTGTAACTTTGAGTTATGCTTAATTATGTTCTCATCTATTGTAGAGAACGAATTTATATTTGTTACATTGTGAGTGTTGTAAGGTTTTCGGTGAGCTAGAAAACCGAGTGTGTTGTGAAGTTTTCAGTGAACTAGAAAACCGATTGTGATGAGTGACGTTGATCGGTGAGCGTTGAAAATCGACACTGTGAGGTGTAAACGTTATTCGGGTGAGCGTAGAAAACCCGGTTGTGATAGTAGATTTCTCCCCGGGAGTGGGGAGCGGAGACGTAGGACGGAAGGTCCGAAATCCGTGATCATATCTTGTGTTTGAGTGTGCTTTGGCGTTTATTTATACTTGTGTTTATATTTCTTGTCGCCATTGTCATTAGCTCATTATTTATATGATCCACTATCTAGTTTATATTGTTTACCCTTGTGTTAGTTTACATATCCTTGCATATATCATATTGTATATCTATTTGGTAGGATATATCACATTGTGTTAGTTTTATATCCTTGCACATACATTACCTATATCTCTTTGTTAGGATATTTCTTGTTGTTCATATTGCTTATCCTAGCTTGTATAACTTGTTGTATTTCATACTTGCTAGGATAAATTGTTAATTAGTTTTAATTTGTATTTAAATCGGATTAGATTAGCATAAGACCCTAATCACCCCCCCTCTAGGGTCTAACAATACGGCGACCCAGACGCTGTATTGTCGTGCATACGACGATCTGCTACTCCGATGTCTTTCAACCAAAGAGGCGGAAGAGGCTCTTAAAAAAGTGCATGACGGAACCTACGGTATGCACCAACCTGGTTCCAAACTCTACGATCATCTCAGAAGGATGGGATCTTATTGGCCAACCATGGTCAAGGATGTGATTGAGTACGCCCGACGATATCATGCGTGTCAAATACATGCGAATTACATGCACCAACCCGTGAGCACTTGCACCCTTCGGCCACATCATGGCCATTCGAAACATGGGGAATGGACATCGTCGGCCCTATTTTTCCACCGTCAGCCAAAGTTGACTGCTTCATTTTAGCAATCACCGACTACTTCTCAAAATGGGCCGAAGTAGATCCATTTAAAGAAGTAAAGATGAGCGACGTGGTCAAATTCATCAAACACCATATTATTTATCAATACGGTGTTCTAAGATGAATCGTGCATGACAACGGCCCATAGTTTGTTAGTAACGTGTTCATTAATTTTTGTGGAAAATTCAGAATTCAAGTCATCTTATTGACGACCTATAATCCCACTACAAATGGATTGGCTGAAGCCTTTAGAAAGACCATCATAAAGATTTTGTCAAAGCTCATGAGAACTAACAAACGAGTCTGGGATGATAAACTCGACGAAGCTCTATAGGCTTATCGCATCACAGTCTGCACGCCTAACAGAGCAACCCTGTACTCTCTAGTGTATGGATGCAAGGCTGTTAGATGAAAAGCATCTAGAGGGTCAGCAACAAATTGAATTTTAACAGGCCAGAATCTCTAGGGTTTTTGATAAAAGAGTCCGACAATGAAGCTTCAAGGAAGGAGACTTGGTTCTCACCGTCCGACGACCAATGATACTCAACTCCAAGAAGAAAGGAAAATTCCAACCCAAATGGGAAGCATCGTTTGTGATAGAGACAGTCTACTCAAACGGGTATATCGCTTAATCACCTAAGATGGTGACAAGCTTATGATGCTAATAAATGGGAAGTTCTTTAAAAAGTACTATCCCTAGTACGTTCGGGATAACCTACTTAACGAGAAGTTCCTGGAGAATACTATACATGATATTCTTAAGGATAACCCGAGCTCAGCTGATTATTCAAGGTGAAGACTAGTCATCTGAATAATTCATTCTTAATCATGATAAAAAATGAATGATTAAGAACTTCCCATTAGGGCTATTTAATCATTTCCAAGATGATTAAATCCCTTCCACTGTGACTTTCTGAGCACTCTACTGTCGAGATGAGATTTAATGACTTCATCGAGTCAATCATCCCTTACGAAATGCTCACTATGATCCTAAAATCCTTCAAGGTTGAAGCACATCCCATCTGCTTCAACCCAGTTAGGAGCAAGCTACAAAAACCTCTTTTCGGTCACTAGCGTCTTCCAGATAACCAGGATCCTCTTGAAGTAAAAGATAACAAAGTTTATACTTTTCTTCATCCAATACTTGGTTAGTTTTAATCGCTAGGATCAATCTCATCCACTCCTATCGTGTTTTTGGAGCATTCTTTTGTTGAGACGAGATTCAATGACTATATCTGGTCAATCTTTTCTCACAAAACTCATACGGTGTAATCGTGCAGTGCTTAATGATTCACAGCTCTCCACCATAAAATCTCTCATTCATCAAATTAATTGATGATGGGTCCACCAAAATTTTTTATTGCTAAATCCATTCAAACTCTTACTGTGTTCAAGCCTTTAACACTCCCACTATTGAAGTCCTGACATAACAATCAAAATTTTAATTTGTTGGTCCATGGCGATTATCAAACCCCCATCATATCAAGATCTTACCACTTGACACCAAAAACCCCTACTGAGTGACCTATACAAGTCAACATTCCCACCATCATTTGTACCTCTACTCCCACTATTTCTTGGTCAAACTTACCTACAATTAGGATCAAAGCCAAAATTCCCTCTCGATTCCTTCCATGAACGAGTGGTTCATTTTCAAATCGAGTGATCAAACCTTCCTGCAGTTAGTGTCGTCTCAAATCTCATCTTAGTCAAACATTCCTATAGTAAGGACCAAAACCGGAATTCCCTTTTGATAAATGAAAGGCTTTCATCCTTTCCTCTTCAGTCAAACCTTTCTATAGTTAGGGCCTAAGTCAGAATTTCATCTTGATAAACGAGAAATTCATCTTCAGATTCGATAACCAATCCTATTAAAGTTAGGGTTATCCAGATCTTTTTGATTCTCGGAGTGGAGGTCCTACTCTTAGTTTCATCTTTCAGTATTCTCGAAGTGGAGATCCTACTTTGAGTTTTTTTTCAGTGGGAGATAGAATATAAAATTCTTACTCTTCGGCATCGGGTTTGTCTTCGTCTCAAGAGGAGACAAAGCAAGATATAAAATATAAAATTCTTTCTCTCCGGCATCGGGTTCGTCTTTGCCAAGAGAAGGCAAGAAGAAGATAGAATATAAAATTATTCCTCTCTGGCATTAGGTTCATCTTTCACCCAAGAGAAGACAAGTAGGGGACAGATTATAAAATTCTTCCTCTTCAGCACCGGGTTCGTCTTCGCCCAAAGAGAAGACACAATCTTGCAACATCAAAAATCTACACCTTTTATGCATGGGGGACTTTATTTCGATCCCTAAATAGAGATAAGTTTGTATCTAACACATGCCATTGGGTAACGCATTCTCGTGAAAATGGCAAAGCCTATGTATTTGATATCATGGTAGGTTGTTATTAGTAACACCAAAATCTATGCCTTATACGCATGGGGGACTTTATCTCGATCCCTAATTAGAGATAACTTAATGTCTAACATGCATTGCCAATTAGGGGCTGTTTGTTTGCCTAAAAAAAGAGGGAAATCAAAGAAAAGGAAACCTATTTCTAAGAAAAATAGGTTTTGGGATTATTTGGTTGGCTAAAAAAAGAAGAAAATCAAAGAAATGGAGATGGGATGAGATGAGTTGTCACCTTATTATAGGATGATGTGAGTGATCTTTTAAGAAAACTTGTTTTGATATTGTTTGGTTGGCGGAAAAAATAAGGAAATGAATTATAAGAAAACTATTTCTTGTAATAGGTTGTTTTCTTTTGTTTGGTTATTTCTTAAAAATAAGAAAATAGATGAGATGAGATGAGTTGTCATTATATTATTAGATGATGTGACCCACACTTAAAGAAATTGTTTTCCTAGCTTTTTAGAAGGAAAACAAAAAAATAAAATGTTAATTAGATGAGATGAGTTGTCACAATCTTATTGGATGATGTGAGTGATTTTTAAATATGAGATGAGATGAGTTGAGTGATGTTGTGGATAAAAATAATATTTTATTAGATGTGGTGAATGTGATGGATGAGTTGTTGGATGAAAATAATATTTTATTAGATATGGTGGATGAGTTGTTAGATAAAAATAATATTTTATTAGATGTTGTGGGTGAGTTTTAAGGATGGAAATGTGTGAAATTGTACTTTTCGAGATTTCTTGATTTTCATTTCTATTTTTTGGTTTTTTAGGAAATAACCAAACATGCCCTTAGTCCGTTTCCGTGGAAACGACAAAAGCCTATGTATTCGATATTGTGACAGGTTGTTATTAATAACACCAAAATCCATACCTTACATGCATGGGGGACTTTATCTTGATCCCTAATTAGAGATAAGTCTATGTCTAACACGTGTTGCTAGTTAGTCTTTTACCGTAAAAAAGACATAAGAATCCATGTCTGGGGGACTTTATCTCGATCCTTAATTAGAGATAAGTCTACGTCTAACACGCGTTGTGGATTAGTCTTTTACCATGAAAAGAACACTAGAATCCATGTCTCAGAGATTTTATCTCGATCCCTAATTAGAGATAAGTCTACGCCTAACATGCGTTGTCGGTTAGTATTTTCTCGTGAAAATAACAAAAGTCTATGTATTTAATATCATAGCACCAAGACTAAAAGAATTTATTCTTTTAGCGCAACGTTACATGTGAAACAGACTTAAATAATTCACATGCTAGCCCGATTCAAATGGTAATCGGTAAAGACACATTAAATCCCTTGATGCCTGAGGGTTTGCTAAAAATCCTATAAGTATTATGATTTATTTGTTCCATATGGGATAAAAAATCATGATAAAAGAAATACGCTAAGAAAAATATACATGTTTTCATAATGAAGTCAAAACAAAAGAAATATACAAAAGCGGTGCTACCAATCCAAGAACATTTTATGGTCAAGAATTCAAATTTCCAGCAAAGAAAGCTGCTCCGCATAAGTTTGCTCAAGCTTAAATCAGCCCTTACGGAGTCTTCGGTGGCATCCAAATATCCCCGCAGATTCATCTCTCAACTTGTTCAACTTCTCTTGCACAGGCTCCATCTTCTCAAGTGTCTGTTTTTGAGAGGATTCTATGTCGGCTAATTCTCCTTCGAGAACGACACATGAATCTTTTGCATACTTCAGGGCCTTTTGAAGATCAGCTATATTCTCGTGGACCGAGGCTAAGGAGCTGAGCAATTCAGCCTTGTTCTTGTCCTTCCTCGAGGGAACCGCCCTCATCTGCGTAACATAACCCTCCTGCGTTTGAAGCTCATTCCTAAGGGATATTCGGACGTCACGCTACTGTTCCAACTGGGACTCCAACTGAGTAGCCATATATGAAGAAGCGCATGTAGCCTGTAACTCCCAAAACTCTCATAATTTGCACTCTAACATGACTAAATCCGTTGTGAGAAGATTAGCCAAATCCGGGTATCCTTCCTCCCTGATCATCGTCACTTAACGATCTAGAGACCGCCTGAACTGATCAAAAAAATATCCTCGATGGAGGATCTTACTGATCATTATGCTCACAAAAGAAGCGAAATGACCAAGGTCCACGCAGAATATCTCTTTACTTGAATTAGTATCTGACAACAAAGCAATGATGAGCTCGTTTCGAGACGATGGAAGCTCTACAAGAAAAGAAGAGAGATAAGAAATTCTAAAATATTAACTAGAATCTCAAGGCAAGTCATAAAGCAGAACTTACTAATGCCAAACGGAGGACCCTTCCACTTAACGCCATGTGCTTGGCCCTATTGACTCAACCTCGTGAATTGTCGGAGTGATGGTAGGTATAACAGTCATCGATGTACCGGCTCCTCCAACTGGTCTCGCGGCTAGGGCAACAATATGTAACCATCCAATCTGAAGTAACAATAGCCTTAAGCTGAGAAGTAGGCGGCTGAGCTGTGGCCATTGCCACCTCAAATGATGAAAAGCCAGAACCCTAAGGCTCATCGGAAGTGCCGATAATTGTCGCTATATCAGCTTCAGTGGCTAGTCCTACAATTAAAACTCCCATGTGGTTAAGTAGGAATTAACAAACCAATAAGGGCAGTGTCGGGATAAAATTCACACCTGCAGATGAACCAGCATCCACAGTGGATCCTGCAGCCTCGCGACGGGATTGCTCCGATGGCATATCATCGAGCAACCTATCATCAGCCTCGAAGGAGCCAGACATCAGATCGAACATGTGTTCACCTAACTCCCTGATGTCTGCATTATGAAAGGGTTCATCTTCAGCCGAATCCTCCATCGCGATATCTACAGAAATTAGGTGTTAAGCAAAAGAAATAAAAGCTGGGATTCATGATGAGTGGAGATTAGGCTCACCTCCGGTAGCTATAGCAAGCTCCTCGGTCGTGGCACTTTGGCATGTCCTCTTTATTTTCTCTAAAAGATCATAAAGTGTAGAAACGATTAGGGAGGAACGAATTCTAAATTGTTCAATTCCCATAATTTTGAAAAATACCATTTTGTGGAGCCGCTCAAGGAAATGAAAAAGTATGAGAAATACCATTTTTATCACAAAAATTTGCAAAAGATTCATTTTCAAATTCTCCTCCATGATCACTACGAATAGTAATAATAGAAAGAGACTTTTGTTTTTGAATTCTTTTACAAAAGATAAAAAATTCATTAAAAGCATCATTTTTATGTTTAAGAAATATTACCCATGTAAATCTTGAAAAATCATCAACAAGAACAAATGCATTCCTAATTCTATTTAATGAAGCTACTCTAAAAGGACCAAAAAGGTCAATATGTTAATTCTAGTGGTTTACTTGTAGAAACTACATCTTTAGATTTGAAAGATGGTTTATGCATTTTACCTTGTTGACATGCATCACAAAAGTTATCTTTATAAGAAAGCTTAGGTAAACCTTTAATAATCATTCTTAGAAATTTTAGAAATATGTTTAAAATTGATATGACCAAAACGTTTATGCCATAAAATAGAATCATTAGAAGATGCAAGAAAACAATGTTCATTTGAAATGTTATTCATAGATAAATATAAATATTATTTTAAATAATATAGTAATCATATCAATATCAGAAATTAAACAAGATTCTTTTTCAAAAACAATTTTAAAACATTTATCACAAAGTTGACTTATACTAAGGAAATTATGTTTAAGACCATAAACTAACAAAACATTATTAATAATAGGTTTATTTGGACTACCGATAATTCCAATACCGATGACCTTCTCTTTGTTGTTATCTCCAAAAATGACGGTACCACTATCCTTATTTTGATAAGATGACAACAATTGTATATTACCTGTCATATGTTTAGATCAACCTCTATCCAAAATCCACCTATTTTTCTTGGGTACCTGAAATGATAAACATTTATAATTTTGGTACCCATGCTATGTTGGGTCCATAAAATTAGTCTTTAGGAAACCAAACCCATGAAGAGTTTGATTTGCCTAAAAAATTATTTGATAAACAAACATTTTTAATAAAATTAGAAATATAACACTTTTTCTTTAAAGGAAATAATTCCTTAGGAATCCAAATAGATAAATATTTTGATTTCTTTCATATAAAGCATTATTTTTAACATTATGTTCATTTAAATTACAAATTGGATTTACAAAAATAGTTTTCTTAGAATTATTATTATTAACATGAAAACCTAAACCTTTTGTCTTTTGAGATTCTTTTTGAAATGAAAGTAAACTCTTAAGATTTTCTTTACCTTTATTGAATTTAGTGACATTCAAACAATATCATCATATTTTAATTTAATAGAAGAAATATCTTTATCTAAAACATTAATGCAAATCTTTAAATCATTGCATTTTGATTTTAGATAAACATTCTCATTTGACAAAACATGATTTTCTTTAAGTAATGATTCATTTTCCTTTTTTAATTCAATTATTTGTGAATTAAAAGAAATAGAAGAATTAAAATCAGAAACTTCTTCATGTAATCTTTTATTTTTACCTTTAAGAAAATTATGTGAAGCCTTTATTCTTTAAAAAGTTTCATATAATTTATTAAAAGCATCTAAAAGTTCTTCATTATCACTTACTTCATCTTGTGTCATAAAACACATATGAGCACTTTCCTTTTCTTTAATTTCTTCATCTGAAGATGAATCATCACTGTCATCCCATGTAACCACCAAAGCTTTCCTTTTCTTGTTGCTTGGAATATTGTTGAAGTTGTTAAAGTAATTTGACTTTTGCTTATTTTTCAATAATGGATAATATTTCTTCATATCCCCTGGTTTGTTACACTTGAAACAAAGTAAGTTATTTGAATTTAAATTCATTGATTTAAACTTACCTCGTTTTATGAATTTTCTAAATTTGCATGCAAACATGTTCGTTTCTTCATCATCATCTAAATCTTCTTTATCCGAAGTAGTATTGAATGCAAGCACTTTCTTGATCTTAGCTTCATCTTCATTCTTTCTATCTTTAATTTGGACTTCGTAGGCTATGAGATTTCCAATGAGGTTTTCTATTGAAAGTGTTTATAAGTCATTTGCTTCTTCTATTACAGTCACTTTCTTTTACAATTGTGGAGTAAGAAAATGAAGAATCTTATAAATATTTCTCCAATGGTCTCGTTCTCCTTCATTCTAAATAATTCGAATCTGTGTATAAGAACAAAAATTTTAGATTCTTTAACTTTACTTGTACCTTCATGAGTTACCTCAAGTGTGTGCCATATATCATAAGCGGATGTGGCCGTTGACACCCTATTGAACTCATTCTTGTCTAGAGTGCAAAATAGTGCAATCATGGCTTTGGAGTCCAAGTTTGCATTATTTCTTTGAGATGTTGTCCATTCCGTGAAGGGAGTGATTGGATTCTCAAATTTAGTTTCCACAACATTCCAAAGTTTGTAGCCAATTGATTGAAGATAAATTCTCATCTGATACTTCCAATAATTGTAGTTTAATCCGTCAAACATTGGAGGACGATTTATAGAATGACCTTCTTTAAATTTTGAAGTTGAATCCGATGACGATGCCATTTCTTCAACCTTGCTCTAATACCAAGTGTAGGATCTGATCTAATCACACTAAAAACACTAGAGGGGGTGAATAGTGTTTTATAAAATTTTATGCAAAGTAGATAATAAATTGCAAAGAAGAAATAACAATCACAGAAAATCAACAATACAAACACAAGGATTTATATTGGTTCCACCTTTAAGGTGTACATATAGTCCCCAAGTAAATCCCGCTTGAGAGTTTCTACTATGATTTTGAATAAACATACAAAATCAAAACTCAAACCTAACTAATTTGCAAGACCATACAAATTGTAATCAATCTCTTTACCAAGAGATTACACCTCACACTTGAGAGAATCCTTTCCTTGAATCAATGTACAAATCTCCTATAAGCCTTGATAAGTTTGTGATGTGCAACAGTGGCTTATAGACTCTTTTGTTCTCTGAACTCTTTTCAAAATCTTATATAAATGAAGATGAATAATAGTTGTTGCAGAATTTTGTTTTTCTCAATACCCAAGTAAAAATTAGATTTTCTATCACTTGAGTTTCAGAAAAATTCAAATCTTATATGTATATTTTCGTGGTTTAAAATTCTGAACTTCTAACCTATTTATATCCCTTGAAAAGATATATTTTTGAATTCATTAAACGGATATAAATAGCTAAAAACTATTTCAAATTCAAATCTGACATGTTCAGAAAACTATCTTAGTAGTCAACTATAATGTTTAGTAGTCGACTACTCTGTAAAACAGAAAGTCTGTAAATCAAAAATTGAAGCTGAGTAGCCAACTATAATCCTTAATAGTCGACTACTCTGTAAAACAGGTGTTCTGTAATATAAATTTTAATGTTCAGTAGTCGACTATAATTAGTTGTAGTCGACTACTCTATAAAACAGAAGTTCTGGAAATCAAAATTCAAAACTGAATAGTCGACTATAATCCTGAGTAGTCGACTACTCTGTAATTTTACAGAAACTTATATTTTAATCTTAAACTTCAGTAGTCGACTACAAAACTAATTAGTCGATTACTAAGGGGTGAAAAAATTATGTATGAGATATTTTTTGACTCAATGGTTAACTAAAAACTCTAATGGTTAACATAAGGGATTTCTATTATTAACCAACATATTAAACCTGTGTTAATATGTTCTAATCTCTAAGTGTGTGTATGTGTGAGTGATCAAGGCTTGTACAATATTTCTAAGTAAAGAAAATGTAAAAATTATATTAATACATAAGCTCTTCATCTTCTTTACTTCATGATGCCTTGAACTCATCTTGCACTTGTTCATATTGAAATTTGTACTGAAATGTTAGTGCACAATAATACACATAGTGATTCACATTATGAATAAATTATTATCATCAAAATTATATCATGAGAACATGATATCGAACATAGCCAAGGTGTGATACCACAGGATTCACACAAGACTACAGTCCAAGGTGTTGGCCTTCTTGTTTTGATGATGTTTAACAAATAATTTACTACTAATATTGTTTGTCTAGTATTTGTGTTTTCTTATTTATTATAGACAAACAACGTAGTAGGAGGATGGATAGAATCAAGCCTTAATGATCATATCAAATGGAGGTTGGCGGAATTGTGGAGTGAAGCAACGTCAATTCAAGTTAAAGATCCAATTACAAGCTTCTTCCGTAAA
>BQKN01000566.1:597473-696978 GCA_022839385.1 Asparagus kiusianus
TAGATAATAAAATATTAATCTTGATCTAGGTATGAAAAGAAATATAACTGGTCCACATCTCACAAGAACCCATAAACATTCAAATAATAAGGTCATATAGCTAACCATCCTATAACATGTCACTTGTCTACCTCTCACATAGAGTCGAAGCTCATATTCTCGGATAACCGGTTGTTCACAAAATCATCTACGCACAATGTTTCACTACCCCCCTCAGACTCACCCTAGTGTTACACAGGAATTTCACTGGTGCGAACCTGGAAATAATCAACAATCACAATATCACTACCCCTCAGACCCACCCTAGTGCTACACAGGAATTTCACTAGTGCGATCCTGAAAATAATCAACAATAACAATATCTCTGCCCCTCAGACCCACCCCAGTGCTACACAGGAATTTCACTGGTGCGAGCCTAGAAATAATCAACAATCACATTCGATCACCTGAACCAAGACATTCCCATCCCAACTCTTCTAATTTTCTAAGTCAACAATCATAATCCCTATTAAACTCGGGTTCACCACCTAAACTCAGTCAACACGCTCACACATATCACTAAGTTTGTTCATGACGCATAAGACCACTAAGTCATGAACTGCTAAGGCTCTCAATACATAAAAGATAATGAATAATAACACAGCATGTTGAACAAGATTAAATAAGTTTATAAAGCATGAATAAGAACTATAATTATCATATCAAAATATTATTTCTAAAATATTATCTAATACTATTTATCAACATTCCAAGTCAAATATTCACAACATACACATTACCGACATTATCATATCTAAATTAAATTATTTAATCGATAATATTTGTAAAACGAGAAAATATTGAGAGGTGAGATCTTGCCTCAGCGCGTCGAACAAATCGACGTCGGTGGTGCGGGTCGGATCTGAAGCAGGGCATGGCGTCGAGAAGAGCTTCGACGAGGGGTTGTGCCTATAGGGCAGTGGGTCGGACTAACGGTGGCAGCGTGTTCGGTGCCAGGGGAGAGGCAGCGTCACGACGAGCTCGGGTAAGTGGGGCACGGCGAGGGTGCTGGTCGGCGGCGGCTTCGAGCTCTGGAGAAGGGATTAGAGGCGGGTTGGATCTGAAGTTGTCAACCGAGGGTTGGTCGCTAGGGAAGGCAGTGGCGCAAGGGGGCGGAGGAGGCGAACAGGGGGTGGAGGCGGCTTCTGGGCTGAGCAGGTCAGGCAAGGAGAGGGCAGATCTTGGCGTCGGACAGCAGCTCGAGCTCGGGGAGGATGCCTGGTCGGAGCCTGGGCTCGGGCAGTGACCGAGGGGCAGGGGAGCTCGCGGCGGCGCGGGTTAGGTTGCAGTGGGGAAGGCGACGACGTGGCAGGCGAAAGCGGGCTATTCGGGGGTGACGGGCGGTGAAACAGGTGAAGGGGAGGAGGCCAGCGGTTGCGGGGAGAGAGGGAATCAAGTGGTGGTTGGTCGGCGTTAGGTGTGGGTTCAGGGAGAGGGGGCGGCGAGCTTGGAGGCATGGTGGAGGTGGAGTGTTGGGGCGGTGATTGGTTTGAGGAAGAGAGAAAACGAGAGAGAGAGAGAGAGAGAGAGAGAGAGAGAGAGAGAGAGAGAGAGAGAGAGAGAGAGAGAGAGAGAGAGAGAGAGAGAGAGAGAGAGATAAAGAGGAGAGAAAAAAATGAGGGGTGGCGGCTGTAGATGAACAGTAGAGGAATGGTTATGAGATATTTATATATGTATATAATATTAGTTAGGGTTAGGGTTAGGGATAAAATAATTAAAATAAAATAATTACGGGTATTCAAAAATTAAACTAATTACGATATAATTATCTACAATTAAAAACATACATGTTATGCTAATTCAACTGTTGATACGAAATAGTCGAAATATGCACATATTATACAATTAAACAAGAATAATTAATAATAAAATATATTTTTTTATATTTAAAATCAAATAATTATGGGATAATTATATACACACTAAAACGTACTAGTTATACTAATATGACAGAAATATGTAATAGTAAAAATAATGCAACAAATTATACCAAAAATACGTAATTAATTATACCATGTAGTATATGAAATAATACGTGATAATATTAATAATACAACATATTATTTAAAATAATATGTAATAGTACCGATAACACAACAAATTAATTCTAGAAATTTTTACCACGCAAAATAAATTTATAAATATTAAAATCATTTAAATAAATATAAAATTTGGACTTTTAAATCATAGAAAATTCTAGAAGGTCGAGAAAAAATGCAAATACTCTTCTAAAAAATAATAATTAAATATTTAAAAATACCAGAAAATTATTTTAACTAGTATTAAAATTTATGGTCCTTACACTCCCAAAAATGTGCTGATCCTGCCAACCTCTAGCCTAAAATTATAGTGTCTGAGGGTATAAAAATCCTGATGTAATGAACACCTCAATCAACAAGTCCACGACGACGCTTCCTACTCAATGCGTCTGCTACTACATTCGCTTTCCTTGGATGATACTGAAGTGCAAACTCATAATCTTTGATAAACTCGACCCATAGCCATTGTATCTAGTTAAGTTCCTTCTGTGAAAAGAGGTATTTTAAACTCTGGTAATCTGTAAATAGCTCGAACTGCACTCCTTACAAATAATACCTCAAAGTCATTAGTGCAAAGACCACTGCTGCTAGCTCCAAGTCATGCATTGGGTAATTCTACTCATGAGTCCTCAACTGCCTTGAAATATAGGCCATAACTCTTAGGGTCTATATCAAAACACCTCCATGATGCGATAACGATGCATCAGTGTAGACAACAAAAGTCTTATCACTGCTCGGAATAATCAACACCAGCGTTGAAGTCAACTTAGCCTTCATAGTCTCATAGGCCTTCTGGCACTCCGTGCCCTAAACAAACTGTACACCCTTCTTTGTAAGGAGTGTAAGTGGTGTCGCAATCTTTGAGAAGTCTTGAATGAATTTCCTATAACAGCCCGACAGACCTAAGAAGCTACGAATCTCGGTAACATTCTTTGCCGGCTCCTAATTAAGAACAGCCTCCACCTTAGCCGGATCTACTACAATGTCTTCCCGACTGATAACATGGACCAAAAATCTAACCTCAGATAACCAAAATTCACACTTGCTAAATTTAGCGTACAACTTGTGCTCTCCTAAAGTTTATAGTGCCAACCATAAATGCTGCTCATGCTCAACCTCCGATCTCGAATAAATAAGAATGTCATCAATGAACATGATCACGAACTGATCCAAGTATGGAGGGAAAACTCGATTTATTAAATCCATAAATAGCGTGGGTGCATTGGTTAGTCCAAATAGCATGACAAGAAACTCGAAAGACCCATATCGAGTTAGAAAGGTGGTCTTGGGAATATCCATGTCCTGGACCCACAACTGATGATAACTAAAATGAAGATCTATCTTCGAGAAACACTACACTCCCTCCAACTAGTCAAACAGGTCATTAATCCTCGATATAGGATACCTATTCCGGATGGTGACTTTATTCAACTCACGATAATCTATGCACAATCGCATGCTCACATCCTTCTTCTTCACAGAAAGGACCGTCGCTCCTCATAGAGAATGACTCCGGTAAATGAAACCCTGAGATAATAACTCATCTAGCTGGATCAAGAGCTCCCTCATCTCAGCAGGCGCCATACAATAAGGTGCTCGAGAATTTGCTATAGTGTCTGGCTGTAACTCTATGCAAAACTTGACCTCTCTCACTGGAGGTAAACCTGATATGCCTTGGAAGACATCCTGATACTCTGAGACTACTCGCATCTCACTCAATATGTCCTGATCCCTAACATCACCTCCTCGACATATGTAAGAAATGACTCCACAAACTGGTTGCCCCACGAGGTCGGTACCACCAACTTAGATCCATCAAAAGCTCGCAAAATGACTGTTTTTACAAAACAGTAGATACTCACATGATAGGAAGAATGGAGGTAGTTAACTTTGACAGCCAAAACCAACAAAGTCGAGTCTTAGTTCCTCTAACCATGGCAAGAGGAGAAAAAATGTGGGTACATCCCAACCTTCTTCAAGATGAAGATTGGACTATTCAGAAGCCTAAAAGCAAGCAAAAGATGAAGGCCTGTAATGCCATCTCTGTGATCATTGAAGAAGATGCCATGCATGTCACTTCACTCACTGACTTAGACGGATAAAAAGTAGCCATGATAGGGACAAGATTTAGCAAAGATTACCTAAGGGATTACAATCAGTCAGGAACATCCAAACAACTCGAACCAGTCAAGCAAAAAGAGATCCAGTTCAACAAAGCCTTACAGCATCCTCCAAGTGACCCAAAGGCCCCGTTCAAGTATGACATCATGTCACAATTGGCCAATATTCCAGCTCATATCACCTTATTAGAATTGCTACGTTTGTCCAAGGATACGAAAGAGGCTTTGAAAGAAGCCTTAAATGATAGTGAGGCATTTCTCACCTACATGATCGAACTTCCTCAAGATGAAAGGCCCGAGCAATTCTATCATTGCTGAAAGCAAATGCCGCACATTACCTTCACCCCGGAAGATAAGCTAGTCAATGACCATCATCATAACAGACCGCTTTACTACATGAGATATATAAGGTCATCAAGGATCGAGAGGATTCACATTGATCTAGGCTCCGCACTGAGCATAATCTCGTGAAGACTCTTGAGCTTCTTGGGAATTCCCCTTCACAAGCTCTCAAAGACGTCTGCAACCATAGTCGACTTCAACTCCAGTAGCAGCCGATCTATTGGAAAGATCTGACTTAAATGTCAGATTAGACACTTGAAGACGGGAGTGACTTGTTATGTCATCGACATTGAAACGCCTTACAATCTCCTGCTTAGGCGACCTTGGATCTACTCCAACTAGATCATTCCTTCAACACTTCATCAGTGTTTCAAATACATTGATGAACTAGGAGTATAATAGAGAGTTGATGCTAAAAATCATCCTTTCAAGGGGGTGGAAAACTACTTCACTAACTCTTTCTTATATGATGAAAGTCAAACAATTCAGATTGTCCTCCCCAAAGATGAGGATAGCGGTAATGAAGTAGATGTTGAGCTAGATCCCACTGACGATTTGGTCTGGGAGACAGATCCACTTATAATTACCCTAGAGGATCTTTGTATCGACTAATCTGCCGAAGGTCAAGGTGATTGGATCTTCAATGAAGAAGAGTTTTCTTATGACTGCGCTTTAGGCTCTGAGTTCAAAAACTCAAGAGTCGAAAATCTGATGGCCAGGTTAGTCTTTGGACCAACATTGTGCATGCTAATAAACGAGTCATGCCACACTCACAAGTAGCTGGACAACTCAGAGGATGCCACCTTCATGGTTTCCACCCGGAGGAACACTTCAAACCCAATTATCTTCAGAAAATTTAAGTCACAATCTCACTTACAGAGCTCCGAAGAAGAAGCTAAGGCAACACCATAATTTTCCTGATATAGCCAACAATCTTAACAAATCATGACAAAAATAGGATACAGCCTCAATGCAAAATAAGGGTCGAATTTTGATAGAGGAGTACAAGTCCCTTCGATCCCCTTTACGCCAGAAGGTGAAGTTTTCAATTATTACAATCGGACCAAACAAGGACTCGGTTACATCTCTCTAGAAGTCAAGCCACAAGCAGAACCAGCATCTGACGACTTCCTAAGCAGTTCTTTAGACACGTCCAACTGGGATTCTAACATTAGCCTTTGAATATTGTGCAGTGAATTCATGACCAACATGGTCTCATACAACCTAACTACGAATCTTGATGAATCTGAGGTGTTTGAAGATCCTAAAGACAATTCATGATCAAAGCAACTTAGAAAGCAATGTGAGTCGCGTTTCAAAACTAGAGAACCACCCACCGAAGATAAAGTAGTCCAAATCAACGTTGTTGATGAAATCAACCCAGAATCCATCTTTATCAGCAAAAGTCTATCATCCGTTAAAATGGAGGAACTCATAGTTCTCCTCCAAGAATACATTGATGTATTCTCCTTGAGCTATGAAGATATATCGGGTCTAGACCCCAGTATGATTGTGCATCGTCTTAACATCAACCCTAGCGTTAAGCCAGTCAAACAACAGCAACGATGCCTCCGTCCTGAATTGATGGAACAAATCAAAAAGGAAATCTGCAAGCTCATTTAGTGTGGGTTTATCCATGAAGAACAACATCCCGATTGGTTAGACAACATCGTGGTGGTGATGAAAAAGAGCGGTAAGATTCGAATCTGCATCGACTTCCATGATCTCAATCTCGCTTCTCCAAAAGATGAGTTCTCTCTCCTTATCACAGATGTTATGGTCAATAATACATGTGGGTTTGAGAGGATGCCTTTAATGGACGGTTTCTCTAGATACAACTATATTAAATTGCATCCAGATGATCAAAAGCACACAGCCTTTAGAACACCTTTAGGACTATATTACTATATGGTAATACCCTTTGGTCTGAAGAATGCTAGAGCTACTTACCGAAGTGCCATGAACAAGATCTTTCGTTGACATCTGCGTAAAATAGTAGAGTGCTACATCTACGACCTCACGATCAAAAGTCATCACAAACAAGACCATGTTGGCGATCTAAGAACAGTGTTTAAAGTCATGTGAAAACACCAACTCAAGGTGAATCCAACCAAGTCCTTCCTTGGGTTATCATCTGATAAATTCCTTAGGTTTATCATAACATTCACATAAATACATGTCGATCCTAAAAAAGTGAAAGCCATCCAAGAGATGCCACCTCTAAAGAACCTCAAGGAGCTCAGAGGTCTACAAGGACGATTAGCCTAAATCTGAAAGCTTATCACCAATTTGTAGGGGAAATGTCAACCATTCCAAAGACTCATGAAGAAAGGTGTCTCGTTCATCTGGGATGACGCTTGCCAAGAAGCTTTCAACGAAATCAAAGCTTATCTCACAAAGCCAATAGTGCTAGCCGCACCAATATCAGGGAAAACATTCTTGATCTAGGTCAGGGCAATGGATCATTCACTCGGAGCCCTTCTCGCTCAAAAAAATGATAATGGTCATGATTAAGCCATTTATTACCTTAGCTAGACTATGATTGGTGCCAAACATCGGTATAACCCAGTCAAGAAGCAATGTTTAGCATTGGTCTTCGTGATTCAGAAGATGCAGCACTACCTCACCGGCTAATCCATTAACATCATTTCAAATGTCAATCGTCTACGAATACTCATGATGAAACCTAGGTCACTGAGTTCCAGGTTAGCAAAATAGGCGATACTACTATTATAATACGACATGATATTCATGCCGCAAAAAGCAGTTAAGGATCAAGCAATAGCTAATTTTCTAGCAGAACACCCTATTCCTAAGTCTTCCAAGCTCTATGAAGACATCCTGAATGAAGTCTTTTAGTCAAATGTTGTCTTAGACCACCAAATATGGTAGCTCTACTTTGATGGTGCATCACGATGCAACCATAAAGGAGTAATTATTGCAGAAGTGGGGGTAGTGCTGATTAGCCCCTACGGACATGTCCTCCCTCGGATTCATTAACCTAGCCATGCTCCAACAATGTAGCTGAGTATAATGCTCTTATAATCAGCCTACAACTTGCGCAAGACATGGGTGTAAAATACCTTAAAGCTCACGGTGATTCTAAACTAATCGTGAATCAAATCAAGGGAGAATATGAGATCCACCACAATGACCTCATGCTTTACCATAAAGTGGCAACAAAACTAGCCCAATCTTTCGAAAGCTTCTACATTAGCTACATTGCTCGCCTCGAAAACACCCATGTGGATGCTCTCGCATCCCTTGCAACCACACTTGCCTTAGCACCTAAATCCACTAGGAGTATCATGGTGGCTAGCCATCAATTATGCTCCCCAGAGCATATCCTTGAAGCCAATGAAGTGCAGGTTAGAACAACTCACTTCGAAGGTAATGATTGGCGATTCCCAATCATCGACTATGTCTTGCATGGGATACTATCAGATGATCCGAAGTAAGCAATCTCGATCCAAAGAAAAACTCTGCATTTCTTCTATGATTCTACAACACATACTTTGTACCGACGATCAAAAGTTATCACAAACAAGACCATGTTGGTGATCTAAGAACAGTGTTTAAAGTCATGTGAAAACACCAACTCAAGATGAATCCAACCAAGTCCTTCCTTGGGTTATCATCTGATAAATTCCTTAGGTTTATCATAACATTCACAGGAATACATGTCGATCCTAAAAAAGTGAAAGCCATCCAAGAGATACCACCTCTGAAGAACCTCAAGGAGCTCAGAGGTCTACAAGGACAATTAGCCTACATCTGAAAGTTTATCACCAATTTGTAGGGGAAATGTCAACCATTCCAAAGACTCATGAAGAAAGGTGCCTCGTTCGTCTGGGATGACGCTTACCATGAAGCTTTCAACGAAATCAAAGCTTATCTCACAAAGCCAATAGTGCTAGCCACACCAGTATCAGGGAAAACATTCTTGATCTAGGTCGGGGCAATAGATCATTCACTCGAAGCCTTTCTCGCTCAAAAAAATGATAATGGCCATGATTAAGACATTTACTACCTTAGCTAGACTATGATTGGCGTCAAACATCGGTATAACCCAGTCGAGAAGCAATGTTTAGCATTGGTCTTCGTGATTTAGAAGATGCAGCACTACCTCACCGGCTAATCCGTTAACATCATTTCAAAAGCAATCATCTACGAATACTCATGATGAAACCGAGGTCACTGAGTTCCAGGTTAGCAAAATAGGCGATACTGCTATTACAATACGACATGATATTCATGCCACAAAAAGCAGTTAAGGATCAAGCAATAGCTAATTTTCTAGCAGAACACCCTATTCCCGAGTCTTCCAAGATTTATGAAGACATCCTGAATGAAGGCTTTGAGTCAAATGTTGTCTTAGACCACCAAATATGGTAGCTCTACTTTGATGGTGCATCATGACGCAACCATAAAGGAGCAATTATTGCAGAAGTGGGGGTAGTGCTGATTAGCCCCTACGGACATGTCCTCCCTTGGATTCATTAACCTAGCCATGCTCCAACAATGTAGCTGAGTTTAATGCTCTTATAATCAGCCTACAACTTGCTCAAGACATGGGTGTCAAATACCTTAAAGCTCATGGTGATTCTAAACTAACCGTGAATCAAATCAAGGGAGAATATGAGATCCGCCACAACGACCTCATGCTTTACCATAAAGCGGCAACAAAACTAGCCCAATCTTTCGAAGGTTTCTACATTAGCTACATTGCTCGCCTCAAAAACACCCATGTGGATGCTCTCGCATCCCTTGCAACCACACTTGCCTTAGCACCTAAATCCACTAGGCGTATCATGGTGGCTAGCCATCAATTATGCTCCCCAGAGCATATCCTTGAAGCCAATGAAGTGCAGGTTAGAACAACTCACTTCGAAGGTAATGATTGGTGATTCCCAATCATCGACTATGTCTTGCATGGGATACTATCAGATGATCCGAAGTAAGCAATCTCGATCCAAAGAAGAACTCTGCATTTCTTCTATGATTCTACCACACATACTTTGTACCGACGATTCTTCGACGGTATTTTGCTACAATGTTTATCACTAGTTAAGCTCGAGAAGCATTAAAGCAAGCCCATGATGGTATGTGTGAGGCTCATCAACCAAGTCCTTAAGACCAACTTCATTATCTAGGCTACTACTGGCCGACAATAATAGCAGATATGGAAGCATACGCTAAACGATATCACGCGTGTCAGATCCATGCTAACTTTCTACATCAACCTCCAGAAGAATTGCATATGACAGTTGCCTCTTGGCCATTTGAAGCCTGGGGGATGGACATCATTGGGTCAATTTGCTTGTCATCCACCAAAGGTCATCGATTCATCCCGGCCATCACAGATTACTTCTCTGAATAGATCGAAGTTGTTCCCCTTAGAGAAGTCAAGACATCTCAAGTTATAAAATTCTTCAGACATCACATGATTTATTGATTCGACATTCCTAGACGAATCATTCATTATAACGGCTCATAATTCGTCAGTCGACCATTCTTTAAATTCTACAACAAGTACAGAATCCAAGATGTTAATTCTATGCTATACAACTCAACTGCTAATGGTCTAGCTGAAGCTTTTAACAAAACCATCATCAAATTTCTGAAGATGTTCATCTACTCCAACAAACAAGATTGGGACAAGAAACTCAGAGAGTGTTTATGGGCCTACCAAGCAACAGTCTGCATTCCCACTAGCTCCACACCATTCTCATTGGTCTACAAATACAAAGCCGTGATTCCTCTAGAAATTTAGGTATTGTCATTAAGAATTACCATCGCCGAGAAAATGAAAACTAAAGAGCATCATCAAAAGTGTCTCCAAGAACTAGAAGTGCTGGATGAGCTGAGACTTCAATCTCAGCAAAGGATCAAAACCTACCAGTCACGGATCTCGAGGGCCCTCAATAGGAGAGTCAGAAAATGATCCTTCAAAGAAGATAATTTGGTCTTAGCTGTTCGTCGACCCATGGTCATGACGCATAAGACTAAAAAAATTCTAACCCAAATGGAAAGGTTCATTTGTAGTAGAGACAGTCAACATAAATGGAGCATATCACTTAATTGACCAACATGGCAATAGGCTCATAGTACCAATCAACGGGAAGTTTCTTAAGAAATACTAACCATGATATCTGCCAATTCTATCTCCCTACAGAGATTCATGGTCACATTTAAGTTTCTACCTCTAACCAGAAACATTGATCTTCTCAATCCCAAAATCTTCAATGAGTTATCAAGTTAACATCACACCTTTGCTTGACTCCAAAATATCCTAACCACTGTCATGTTAACATCAGACCTCTGAACAGTGCCCACTCAAAAAATATCATCTCATTGTCATGTTAACATTACACCTCTGAATAGTGTTCACATTAAGCATCCTCTGTACTATCATGTTAACATTACACCTCTGAACAGTACTGACTTGATCGAACCGTCATGTTAATATTAAACCTCTAAACGGTTTCCCTTGATTTGACCGGTTAATATTACACCTCTGTCAGACCATTTTGTCAACCTTTTCTAGCGAATTTGACTGGTTAACATTACACCTCTATCAAACTCGCTCTCATCAAAAATCTATTAGTTAACATTACAGTTCCATCGATTTCCTACCGTTAAGTTAACATTACACTTCTAAATGATAGTCATCATTCGGACTCTCGTGAACCAACCGGTTAATATTACACCTCTTTGGTCACTCCTTCTTGGCACGTTAACATTACACCTCTGTCAAAATTCTTCAGTACTGTCATGTTAACATTACACCTTTGAATAGTACTAATCTTATAAATCTGATATGTTAATATCACACCTCTATCAGTTTGATTCAACTGGCTGGTTAATATTACACCTCTGTCGGTCATCCCATTACATTATACCTCTGTCAAATATCCTCTCAGTGTCATGTTATATTACACCTCTGAACAGTGTCAACCTGATCAAGCTATTATGTTAACATTACGCCTCTATTAGATTGATCCCAACATCATTATTCCCAGCATAGATGTTACTATGATACGTTAACAATACACCTCTATCATATACATGTCAAGGTAAATGAAATGTTCTTTTATTTATTAAAAGAGCTACAAAAAGATCATTATAGGAAAAAGGGGTAAAAATTGTGTATTTGTGCAACACACTAAGCCATTCTTGCATCCCTGACTACATGAGCACCCTTCTGGGCTTGCTCCCTAAAGACTCTAGGATCAATAGGAATGGCTTGGCACCTAATAATCAAGAGCCGCTCTGTCTTGGCTTGGAGCTCCATGACCTGAGAGTCCCAGTTTTTAATCGATTTGGCTAAATCAAGGTCAAGCTCTTCTTTTAGATGTTGGGCTGCCTCCAAAGCGCATGGGCTGCAGTAATGGTCACCTTCCCTTCATTGATTATCACATCCTTTTCCTGGATAGCACCCTAAGGCTCTGCTTGGTGGCCATCAGCCAACGCAATGCTATCATTCAAATCGCGGGCTTTCATATTGATCCACTCCATTTCTGCTAGAGCGGATTCACCAGCCTTAAGATGAACTACTAGAAAATGATGGAATTCAACCTTAGCAATGCCATTAATATATGTTGTGTGAAACCCATGCAACTATTGACAATGGAATTCAACTTTATCGATCACCGTCTTGAAGGGCTTACTGCGGGCATAACTGGCAACCGAAGTTCAAACACCTAGCTGATCTCTAAACAACTTGAGAGTACAGGCACATGACACTCTCTATGAATGCAAGGTAGTGACGATACTCTAGTTAAATAATCTTACCAGACTCTCTGTCAAGATCTTGACCTCCATCTCCACCAAGTCCCCGGGATCATGTGGTTGAGAGACCTCCACAAAGCTTGAAGAACCTGCTTCAGTAGAGATCACCATCGCATTCGTGGTGGTCAGAGAGTTGGTCAGCATGACTTGTATCTACTTGTGGCCGGACATAAGATACGGTGCCAGTGTCACCAAGATATCAGAGACAGTAGACAAAACATCTGTCCTTACCACCATCGCTGTGGTGGTAGGCTCTTCCATAGGGACAACTTCAACACCCTTATATGAAACCTCTGACTCGCTAAGAGTAGCTACAGCCATGCTTGGGCCTTCATCATAGGAAGGTTTAGGGCCTAATGGCTCCTCATGTTCAACCCCTAACGGTACAGGAGAAATTAAGATGTCATCGTCATCATTAAAAGCACCGTAAATAATCAACCTTCACCATATTAACAAAGCAGGTGCTGGTGCAAGGGCCTCAATCATTTCAAAAGTTGGTGCCAACGCTAAGACACTAGAAGCACCCTCAAAATTAGTGGCTAGTTCAAAACCACTACTCGTAGGAAAAGGCGCATGCATTGCTTCGCTCACGGCCTCAAAATCAGACTCATCGTCGGAGCCACCAATGTCACCAAAATTGCCTGCATCTTTGGGAATGGTCAGGTAGGCGTCAGTGTCATCATGCCCATAATCCACTTGTTCCTCTTCGTCGTCTAGAGGAATGGGATCCTTACATTCATAGAAGAAGCGCATCAGCATAAAGTATTTTGAGATGAAAGTCATGAATGCGTGAGTAGAAGTCACCTGAAGAGCCAACCCTCGGTTCTTGTACTGGATATACAGGAGGATCTTCCTCACCCTTGAAGAATCTCTAGGTGCAAATTCAGGCTAAGGAGATGCTAAACGCTATTTTTTCACAGAAGGTGGATGAGGAGGAGCATGTAATGGCCTCTTTTCTTTCCCCCGTCCCCTAACAGGTACTCCTCGACAAATCACCACTAATCGGCTCTTGAATGTTGATGTCAACCAGTCTTGGAGGAGTAGGATGTTCACCTGGTTCTTCCCTACCTTCATCTGACATACCCTCCACCAAAAACTCCCATAGTCTAGGAACTCTTCTCTTTGAACCCTTCTAGGATAGTTCCTTATACCGCTAGGTAATCCAATACAAACTAGTCTTGTTCACCTGAAACTTAGGAGGAGGGAAAATCACCTCACTATACCACTTGCAAAACCCTAACGTCATGTGACAGTTGGGCATGTGATGAGGAAGTGAGAATCGAGGCCCCATAGCTCCCACAACAATATGGTACCAAGCACAATCTTCGTCGACTAAGCTCCATGTCCGTAGCAATTCTAGGTTTAGATTCCCGACATACAACTGATCATAGCCAAATTGATAAGCGAATCTGCATGGTAGGTAGGGTTCGATGTAGCACTCCATACCGTTCAACCTAGCGACAAGGTGACCTGGTCAAATATTCACCAACCAGTTGAAACACCCACTGGGCAAGTAGGTGAAATGCTCGCTACTTATACCATCTTCAAACTCGTCCCGGGGACTAACATCATCAATTGAGGGGAAGCAATAGAAGAGATGATAATGGTCCTTGTTCTGGAAAATCTTACAAACCCCAGCAAGGTACTTAATGAGCCATTTCAACTATTCATACCTCTGAAACAAGGCAACGTTCCCACTACTAGTCATAGCGGCTGATATGTACTGAGGGCAGTGTTAAGTGAACCATATTACCAAATATGTATACGGTAGATGCACCCTAGGATTGGGTACTTAATTCCTATAGGAATTATCCCCGGCTTTAGATATTCAGTGGCCAATTCCTTTAGGTCGTGATGAATGCAGCCTACCATCACCGGTAGAAGAGCTAAGTTGTACCGAGAGGCCAACAACACGGTGGGGAATAGCACCTTAATCGAGATGCAATCGTTTGGTTGAGAAGTCACGACGTAACCCTTCAGCCAGATTGAGAAGAACCCTGCCAGCAATGCCAACTCAAATATTTTCTCCTTTGCCTAATGATGGAAACTCTAAAACTGGTCACTAGCATGAAACCCACACACGTCAGAGTTAGCAATACGCAATACATAGCCGTCCCTAAAGATGCGAGTCTCGACTTCAACATCCGTGGCTAGAAAGATCGGACCCATATTTCCCTTTCTACTAACATTAGGAAATAAATACTCTGCCCAAGGAATGTGAGGTATGGTATGGTCATGACCAGTGTTCTCGGTAGTTCTCTAGCAAATGAGGAAGGGGAAAACTAGTTGGTGAAAGGCCTTTACAACATGAGCAGTATGAGGGTAAGTACTCAACTCCGTGTTCATAGGAAAACACTCTTCGTACAGATGATCACCCATCGATAAACGAGACACTTCAAAACATCTCGTGAAGAGTGATCCCGATTTCCCCCGTCAGAGTGAAGAAGGTATTATTGTCACTATTGTAAAGCTCCAGGATGCCCGACAAAATCGGAGCACAAATCTCAGCACAGTACTTAGAGGCTCTGACTACATTATAGAGTCCTAATTCTTGCAATCGCTCCTCAAAGGTAACGAGAGTGAAGTCTACCAAGCAAGTCCACCATTGGGTATCCATCGATCTAACCCAACTGGGGAATTTGGCATCCCCATCCGGATACAGGGTGTCAATTTTAACAAGTTCATTCTCAAAGGTGTTTAGGACAACAATAACTTCATTAATCAGCGTGTCCTTATTCATGAAGCCTAGATGCAACCCTATGATACTAGTCCCGTAAAGTCCTTCTTGACAAAAGCCACCCCCATACTTCAGAATGTCTATCTTGACGCTATCCTCCCTATTTGTGAGGATAAAGTGCATGGATCAAGGCATGGTGAGACGCTGTAAGAACAAGAAGGAGACTTGACGCTCTATGCCTGTAAAGAAAATTGAAGATCCCCTTGAGCATAATATTAATATTCCTCCCTATAGTGGAAGAAAGAGTTGCCACCAGGGACAGCTTCTCCAAAGAGAAAATGTGGTTTCACTAACATATCTTCATAAGTCATAGAGAACTTGGCGTCAGTAATTATCTCCCACAAAGTCTTATAACTCCCCGTGCGAATGACCTCAATCCATTCATGACTACTGTCATCGAGAAACAGCGGGATGTTCCTATTAAAAACATGTGTCACCTCAGGATATTGAGTCCCATCATGACCAAAATAATTACAACGATTCACAGGAGCTCTTAAATAGGCAACTGTAAAAAGATGACAGAATGAGTTAACGAATGAAGACCAAGTTCAGCCGTCAAACTCAAGAGCAGTTGTGAACCTCGCTCACAAATGAAAAGTCATCTATATCGACTAGATGCCTATAAGACAAAGGGAATCTCAACCAAAGGATGAAAACTTCACATTCAAGTTGGCAAAATTCATCCAACTTAAATAGGCGAATATCGCTTACGCGAATGTCGCTCCAAATAGGTGAATATCGCTTATGCGAAGATCGCTCCAAATTGGCGAATGTAACTTTAGTGAAGATCGCTCATAACAGAAGCAGCCAACTCTGCCTAGACGAAGTATGCTGCAAAAACCTAAAGGGCTGAGCGAGCCCCGCCCAAAGAGTGAAACTCATCACGATAAGCGCCATTAATGGCTGCTGATGGAACTCCGCCACCAACAATGAAAGCTCGTCGGAAAGACCATCAATGGTCATAAAGATGTCGCCTTCAACGACGGATCAAAATTTCAAATGCCCTAAGGCATTGCTTAAAGCCTGATAGGCTGGGACTAAGGTCGATCCGAAGATCATCATTAATAGGTTCGACACTTACCCATCGCCATCTTTAGCTACGCTGATGCCTCGTTGGTTCATGGCCGATGAGCCCCTCAAGCGGAGCCTCTTCCCTAGAAATAGTGCAACGAGGATCCATTGATGATGAACTCTAAGAAAGTTAGAGTTTGAAGGAGAGTAGGAGAATTTTTGAAATTAAAAGTGAAGAAGAGGGAGGCAAGCAGTCATATTTATAGGCTAAACCCTCGAACGTTGCCCAATATTTCTCAGCCTAAACTTTGCAAAATAACTTGCGATCAAGCTTCGCCAAAGATCTCTCCAACGAACTCTGCCGAAGATTTCGCCCATAACTTCACAAGAAAGTTTAGCCTCAAACTTTGCATGGATTCTCTCCCCGAATGAACTTAGTAAAGTTTATATCCTTAGGCTGAGCTCTGCCTAACCGACTTACTGAGCCTCGCCAAAATGACTGATTTTTTAGTGAGTGAACCTCACCCAATTCAACAAGGCACTAAAGGCGAGCCTCGCCTAAACATCATTATAGATTTCACTAAGTCTCCAAATTGTTAAAATAACAACTCAATTTGTTTGAGTCTTTACATAGTGAACCTCACCAAAATGACTTGGCAAAACTCACTAAGTCCCCAAGTTGAGTAAGGCTTTAACTTAGCTTGTTTGAAACGTCATTTGGTGAATTGACTCGCGCCAACACAAGGAAGCCTGAGCTTCTCTTCCAAATATGATGACTCCATGTAGAGATTGAGCCATGCAGAGTTCAAATTCACTACATAAGTACGAACAGATCAAGCACACAAAAGATGGACAATTTCAAGATGAAGAAAAGTTTATTTTTATTGATCGAAAACCCTACTACATAAAGGTAACATTCAAGATTGCCTAATTACAAGGATAATAGGTACTTGTTGCTATTTTCTACTACCTTATATTTCTAAGATATGGGTAGTGTGATGGCTGAGGAGCATACAGGAGTTGCACCAAACTATATATCGTGCTCCTCCAACCTCACGAGGTTGGGAAAATGAAAATTTTCCCTTTACCCATCCCTAAACCCTATGCCAAGGGATGAGAAGAAGCCGTTAAACAAGAAGTGTCCTCGTTACTGTGAACTAAAACATATCAGTAGCAAGAAGTACTTCTTGTAATAAAAAAAGTTTGACATCTGGCCAGAGGCAGCCACACGACGTCTAATTATGATCTAGGATCACATTCGTGATACCTGTTGGCCTCTTTGTTTTGATGATGTTTAACAAACAATTTACCACTAATGTTGTTTGTCTAGTATTCGTGTTTTCTTATTTATTATAAAAAAACAATATGTGGAGGATGGATGGAATTGCACATTCACGATCATAACCAATAGAAGTTGGCGGAATTATGGAGTGAAGACTTGTAATTCAAAATTCAAGATCCAAGTTGAAGCTTCATCCGCAAGTGTACCAAGATAAAGCTTCATTGAAGATCACAAGCTTGGGTATATTTAGTTTAGGTTTATATTATGTGTGTTAGTACTTTAAGCTCAATCATACACATACATACACGTTTTGGTTTTTCTATGTATATATATATATATATATATATATATATATAGTCGTATATATACATACATGTTTTGGTTTCCAAGTATATATAAATATGAAATTACATCCTTCATATTTATTGTTTTGGTTTTTCAAGTTTAAATATCAAACAATTGAATATAATTAGAAAACATATATTTTTGTTTCATACTTACATGCATATATATGATTTCATCAATATCAATTTTATTCAGTTCAATGAAATCATGTTTTAGTGCATTATATGTGTATTTTGATAAAATACTATATTCATTGTTTATAGACTTCATAACAATAGTTTACATCTTTCTTCAAGTCTATAAAATTATTTTGTATTGTTTCAAAACATGGTTAAGGTACAATGTTAAAACTCATATGTTCACATTTTCATGTTTTGGACTATTTTGCAAAATGATGATATTTTTTATTTGGGAGGTCCTTTCTAAAAACCAGTTTTTGTAGCATCTTTATTATCATGTCTACAATCATTTTCCAAAGTTTTATTACTTTTGGACTTCATTTGTTATTTTTAACATATTTTTAAAAATCTTAAAAACTATTTTCAAAACCTGTATTTTACCATGTATTAGTTCGCGGTCGACCACCACGGTCGACCGTCAAGAGTTTAGAAACTCAGTATGACTTTTTATGGATCACGGTCAACCGTGACAGTCGACCATAGCACATCCAGAGACTTTCACGATCGACCACCCCGGTCGATCGCCTGCTTTCAAAAGCCATATTACTGTTTTTTGTTGCTCGCGGTCGACCGCCACGATCGACCGCCAAATTGACCGTTGGGTTCTAACGGCTAGTTTCTGAACTGTTTTCTCTTGGGCTTTTTGGTCATTTTGATTAGGTTTTTGCTGAAGTTTTGAGTGGGTATAAATACCCCATTGATCTCAGTTCTCATGACCATCTAAGAAATGTTTTAACAAAGTTTTAACAAGGGTTAAATGTTGTTTAAGTTTGTTTAAGAAGCTTTTAAGCATTTGGAAGTTTGAGTTTATAAAATCAATCTCACAAGAGCTTGAGGAGATCATCTATTGGTGTTTGGGCACCCAACTATTCTCCCTCTACCTCTTGATCTATTGAGAAGTTTTCTAAACTCTATCTCTAGCTTTACATCTATTTATTTGATTATCATTTTATTAAAGCTAGTTTTATATTGAGTTTAGATTATTTGATTTCACTCATTGTTTACACACACCCACTTGAGCTTATTGTATTTGCATACATTATATATTTAGGTTGGTGAGAGTTGTAACAATTGAGTGTGAGCTTTTATTGTGTTCTCACCCATATTAGAGAATAATCATTTATTATAATTGTGTTTATTGTGAGGATCACCTTGTAATACACTTGTACACCGAGAGAAGTGTGTGGCGAGAGTCGGGGATCGTCCCAAGAGGAGTGTCATCGGTTGACGAACCTAGAGAGAGGTTGTATCCGAGCACTTGAGGGAGACACGTCTAGTTCCAACACTTGAGAGGGTGTAGAGTGGGATTGCAAGAGTGTGTGAGTTGTAGAGATTTCAGGAAACTAGAAAACCGAATTGTGAGGTGTAAACGTTGTTCGGGTAAACGTAGAAAACCCAGTTGTGATAGTGGAGACCTCCTCGAGGTGAGGAGCGGAGACGTAGGTCGTGGGGACCGAACTCCGTAATCATATTATTTGTTTGTGATTGCATTGGCGCACTTATTTTTATGATTCACATCTTATATCGCCTTTGTATATTGCTACTCCCGAGAAAATCACATCTTTTGAGATTTGATTAGACCGGACAAAGAGGTAAAAACTTAGCCTAAAACTTGGTCGAATTTGAGTGAATAGCTAATCCTAATCCAACCATTCTTCAAGACATATGTTATCCTACTAGGAATGAAATCTCATCTTGCATTAGACTTCCTGATGTTAATAATGCTAATTATGAGCTTAGACCTCCTTTCATAAACATGCTTATGAAATTTTTAGGAATGAGTCTAAAGACCCTTATATTTTTACATCTGAGTTTGGAATAGTCTATTTGATGATTAAAATTAGTGAGTTATCTGTAGATGCAATTAAACTATGATTTTCCCTTTTTCTTTGAAAGAAAAGGCTAAGAAATAGTTGTATAGCTTGCACACAAATTCTATCTTTACTTGCGATGAATTTGTTACTATTTTTCTAAAAAAATTATTCCTAATTTATAAGATGGTAAAACTTAAGAGCAGCGTTTAGCCTTGTAGGATAATCCTAGGGAACCATTCTAGAAGTATTTTGGTAGATGTAAAGATTTTTTTATCCAATGTCCTCATCATGGTTTAGAGAAATGACATTCATGCTAAATTATATATGATTGATTATTCTTCGAAAACATTCTTAGAATCTATGTGCTAAGGGTATTTCATTAAGAAAAATGCTGATAAAGCCTAAAAATTTTTAGAAAACTTATCTGGTAAAATTATGCAATTAGAACATAGTGGTGATAAGGCAACTTCATTAGTTTCTTCAACAAAATCCAGTAGTTTGTCATTAGAATCGAACATATCCCCTGAAGATAGCTATGATGGCCACAACCCTACATTAATTAGAAGATTTAGAAATCACATATCAAGCTCCTGCTCATATCAACCAAGTTCCTTCCACAAGATGTTATAATTGCTTGTATCCAAATCACGTTTCAAAAGAATGTCCACTTTAGGAAACAACCGACCATTCGAACAAATGAACGCTATATCAACACCCTAGAAATGATCCATTTTCTCTAACTTACAATCTAGGTCAAAAAAATTATCTTAGTATTGCATGGAATAAGACAAATTTCTTGGAAAAATCCAAATTTCACTCTATTTTTAGTTCCACGATTTCCTAGGAGAAACACGAATCCATTCAACAATAGCTATTTTCATGATATGCAACATAGTCTTTCTTACCAAAATTAGCCTCCTCATAATCAATCTATAAATTCTGTTCCACCGATTTCTAACTATAAGAAATAATTTAGTGTCTTAAAGAAAGGTCTAGAAGCCATGATAAAAGCATCTACACAAACCACCAACGTGTTGACTTAATCATCCGAAACATTGAATTTCTTTATACAAACAATAGCCCTATTATTAAATTCCAACACTCAAACCATAGCTAGACTTGAAACCCAACTAGGACAACTAGCTAGAGTTGTTAGTGAGGTGAGAGAGAGAGAGAGAAAACGAAGCCATGGTCTTGGGGAATATGTTTATCCACATCCTTAACCAGAGAGTTCTAATATATGTCCTCGATTTCCTCATCATTAGTCCCATATTCATCTAAGATGAGGCTAGGGGCAACTTGTCACCGATGTGCCTTTTTGTAGACCTTCAAATGTTTGGTACGACTATTCTTCAGAGACTTCTTCATGAAGAAAGTGTTTGTCAGTATGAGACATTATACCTTATCTGATAATTAGGGTATAGCACCCAAACTAAGCTATACCAATCACAAAATGAATGAGATGCGATTATGTGATATGTTTTCCCTAGAAGAGGGAACAAAGTCCCAGTACACCCTGATACAAACTAATATCTTGCTTTGGCATGTTCCACCAAACTCCCTTTATACGCCAACTTCGAGTTAGGGCTACCATAATGAATCTAATCGTAGGAATTGTCAGGAAAAGTAGCTCAGATAGATAGTGTTCAAGATAGCAGATGTTATTCACTCAGACGATGAGATGTGATGGATGAAAGTGTTGGGGATAAATTCAGATACGCTCTGACACCCGTTCTGCGGAATTTGCCTTACCGGATCTTGTGTTAAGCAATGGAAAAAAGAAATCACTACAAATCCAAAAATAATTGCAAGAATAAAGAACATCGATTTTAACGAGGTTCGGCAACTTGCCTACGTCCTCGGGAGCCACACAAATAATTTTCTTTATATTAAAGAAGATTACAAAGCTTGTAAAGAGCAGATCTCAAAAACTTGAGATCTCTCAAGAAAAGAACCAACAGAAACTATCTGTTGTTCAAATAAAGGCGCGAGTTTTTCTAACTGGAAAAACTCCTCTCTCTTCAATAAATCGCTACAGGATCTCTGATTAAATGAACGAGTTTTTCCTCTGAAAAACTCGTGCTCAATTTATGGCCGCCGCCAGAGATTATCGCTGAGAAAAAGAGAAATCGCGGCTGCTATGATCTCGTGCTCATGGGTTTCCCTTAAATAGGGAAACCCTAGCCTACAGCTGGAGACAGCTGTTCTCCAACACCGCAGGTGAAGAAAGGGGGGGAACCGATCTTCGATTTCGCCTGGGAGAGCCGCCAACGAAACTCACCCTCGCTCGATGATTTCGCCTGTCGAAGACACCGCTCAAGTTCGCCTGCGCCCCAACTCCAATCTCGCCATCGCTGGACCTCGCCTGAATCCCTTCGCGAGCTCGAATTTGCATGTTCGAGATCCGCCCGAAGCCTTGCCTTCGCCCGACTCTAACTTCGCCTGTAGCCGTTCACGAGCTCGCCATTAGCTCCGACTTCATGCTTCGATCTCGAGCTCGTCTGAGCTCGCCTCCGCCGCTTGACCTCGCCGGAGCATATCGCCGACCAGGTTTGGGTCTACACCATGTTTTCTAATAATCTCCCACTTAGAGACCAAACCGCAGTCAGCAAGCTCTCTCTTAACAAGCATCTTCTACTGTGTGGCTCCACCCTCATCTCTTACATATGAAGGCTAACTGAAGTTACGCACAACTCCAGTTTCTGAATCGTGACTGTCTTAGTCAACATATCTGTAGGATTTTGGCTCCCCAAAATCTTTTCTAACTGTAACTTCCCGTCCTCAATCATCGAGCGTATGAAGTGGTAACGTAACTCGATGTGCTTCATTCTGGCATGAAATACTAGGTTCTTGGCAAGGTGTATAGCACTCTGGCTATCACAATAAAGAATTTCGTTCCCCCGCTTCAGACCCAACTCTTCCAGGCATCCGGTTAACCAAATCATCTCCTTGCTCGCCTCTGTCACCGCGACATACTCTGCCTCAGTTGTGGACAACGTCACAATCTTCTGCAAACGTGAGACCCAGCTCACTGCTATTGACTCTAAGGTATAAACATACCCCGTGATGCTTCACCTCATATCATGATCATCGGCAAAATCTGCATCCACGTATCCCTACAGTACCAGCTCTTTTCTTCGGAAACATAGTGGCATATTCATAGTTCCTCTCAGATATCGCAATATCCACTTCACGACCTACCAATGCTGCTTTCCTGGGTTGCTTGCAAACCTGCTTACAACTCGTACAACATGGGTAATATCCAGCCTCGTGCAAACCATTGCGTACATCAGACTACCAATGGCTGATGAATACGGCAGCTTCCTCATGTACTCCTTCTCAGCATCAGTCTTGTGTGATTGTTCACCAGACAACTTGAACTAGCTTCCAATGGGTGTGCTAATGACCTTAGCATTTTGCATGTTGAATCTCTGAAGTACTTTCTCGATGTATTCAAACTAACTCAACTTCAATGTCCCCTCAGCCGCATCCTGGCTAATTCGCATCCCAAGAATCTGCTTCGCTGCACCCATATCCTTCATGGCAAATTCCTTTGCTAACTGCTTCTTCAGCTTGTTTAACTCCTGTAAACACGGTCCTGCAACTAACATGTCATCAACATACAGCAATAACACGACATAGCTAGACTCGAACCTCTTGAAGTAACAGCAATGAACTGAATTGCATCTGCCATAGCCATTGCTCTGCATAAAGTTATCAAACTTCTTATACCACTGTCGTGGGGCCTGTTTCAATCCGTATAAGCTCTTCTTGAGCCTACACACCATCTCTTCCTTTCCTTCATCAATGAAACCAACAGGTTGCTTCATGTAGATTTCTTCATCCAAGTCGCCATGAAGAAAGACAGTCTTCACATCTAACTGCTCAAGGTAGAGATTTTTAGCAGCTACCAAGCTCAACACCACTCTGATGGTTGTGAGCTTCACAACGGAGAAAAATATCTCCGTATAATCCACTCCTTCCCGCTGTTGAAACCCCTTCACGACTAATTGCCTTGTATCTCTTCCTTCCATCACTCTCCTGCTTGACTCGGTAAACCCACTTGTTATGTAAGGCCTTCTTCTGTGCAGGTAGCTGGGCTAACTCCCATTTCTCATTCGAGTGGAGAGAATCCATCTCTTCTTGCATTGCATGCTCCCACTGTTGAGATTCGCTCACTTGCATAGCCTCCTTATAGCATTCTGGTTCTCCGCTATCTGTCAAAAGGAGGTAGTCTAGTAACGAGAGATACCTGAGATTCGGTTTGGGTACTCTGGATGACCACCTAAGCTCCTCGCCCTGGGTAGTCGGTTCTGCATCTGGAGTCTCCTCCGTTCTTTGGTCATAATTAACATTGTCTCCCCCATCTGGAAGTTCCTCCAAATCTATGTACTAGGATGCACCCGCATCCGTAGTGCTGCTCCCACTGCTTTGGCCCGCCTTGGCATTGTCTCTGTCCTTGTAGGTTAATCTCTCTACTTGAGAGTCTTTGGTTAATCTCTCATACTTGAGAGTCTTTGGTTGCGTGGCATATGTTCATATCAGTGATCATGTCAGAGACAAGCTAGAAGCTAAGTCACAAAAGTTTATATTCATTGGATACGATATTGATGAGTTCGGATATCGTCTTCGGGATGAGAAAAACAGGAAAATCATCAGGAGCTGAGACGTCATGTTCTATGAAGAGGTAATGTACAAGGATATGGACAATGCAAAGGATAACAAAGCAGTGAAGCTGCACTAAGGATGTAGGTGCATCCGAGTACATGGATTTAGAGGAACTTCCAGATGGGGGAGACAATGTTAATTCTTACCGAAGAACGAAAGAGACTCTAGATGCAGAGATGACTATCCAGGGTGAGGAGCTTAGGAGGTCATCCAGGGTACCCAAACCGAATCCCAGATATCTCTCATCACTAGATTATTTACTTTTGACAGATAGTAGAGAACCGAAGTGCTATGAGGAGGCTATGCAAGTGAGTGAATCTTATTAGTGGGAGCATGTGATGCAAAAAGAGATGAATTCTCTCCACTCGAATGAGACATGGGAGTTAGCCCAGCTACCTGTACAGAAGAAAGCCTTACATAACAAGTGAGTTTACCGGGTCAAGCAGGAGAGTGATGAAAACAAGAGATACAAGGCTAGATTAGTTGTGAAAGAATTCCAACGGAGAGAATGAGTGGATTATATAGATATATTTTCCCCCGTAGTGAAGCTCACAACTAACAGGGTGGTGTTAAGCTTAGTAGCTACTAAAAATCTATACATTGAGCAGTTGGATGTGAAGACTGTCTTTCTACATAGTCACTTGGATGAAAAAATCTACATGAAGCAACATATTGGCTTCATTGAGGATAGAAAGGAAGAAATGGTGTGTATGCTTAAGAAAAGCTTATACGGTTTGAAACAGGCTCCAAGACAATGGTACAAGAAGTTCGATAACTTCAGCAAAACAATGGCTATGGAAGATGCAATTCAGATCATTGCTGCTACTTCAAGAGATTCTAGTCCAGCTATATCATATTACTATTGTATGTTGATGACATGTTAGTTGCAGGACCGTGTTTAGAGGAGATGAACAAATTGAAGAAGCAATTGGCAAAGGAGTTTGCTATGATAGATCTGTGTGCAATGAAGTAGATTCTTGGGATGCAAATCAGTCGGGATGTGACTGAAGGGATGTTGAGGTTGAGTCAAGCTGAATACATCGAGAATGTACTTCAGAGATTCAATATAGAGAATGCTAAGCACGTTGACATGCCCCTTGGAAGTCAGTTCAGGTTATCTGAGGAGAAATCACCCAAGACAGATGTAGAAAAGGAGCACATGAGAAGAGTGTTATATTCATTAGCCATTGGTAGTCTAATGTACGTGATGGTTTGCACGAGGCCGCATATCGTCCATGTAGTGAAAGTTGTGAGCAGGTTTGCAAGCAATCCAGGGAAGCAGTATTAGGAGGTCGTGAAGTGGATATTACACTATTTGAGAGGGACTATGGATATACAATTGTGTTTTGAGAGAAAGTAGTTGGTACTGTAGGGATACGTGGATGCAAATTTTATCGGTGATCATGATACGAGTGAAGCACCACGGGATATGTTTATACCTTAGGGTCGACAGCAGTGAGCTGGGTCTCTCGTTTGCAGAAGATAGTGACTTCGTCCATAACTGAGGTAGAGTATGTCGTAATGACTGAAGCCAGTAAGGAGATGATTTGGTTAACCAGAGTATCTAGAAGAGTTGGGTTTGAAGCGGGGGAACAAAGTTCTTTATTATAATAGCAAGAGTGCTACACACCTTACCAAGAACCTAGTATATCATGCCAGAACGAAGCACATCGACGTACGTTACCATTTCATATGCTCGCTGATAGAGGATGGGAAGTTACTATTAGAGAAAATTTTGAGGAGCCAAAATCCTACAGATATGTTAACTAAGACAGTGACCATTAAGAAACTGGAGTTGTGTACAACTTCAGTTGGTATTCATGCGTAGAAGATGAGGGTGGAGCCAGACTATGAGAAAGATATTAAATTAAAGAAAGAGATTCTTCGGGTAGGAGAAGGTGCTTACCAAGTTAAAGAGAGCTTGTTGACGGAGGTTTGGTCTCCAAGTGGGAGATTGTTGGTTTCGGGTGTAGACCCAAACCTTGAAACAAGCATGCGAAGCAAAGATTTCTCTAAGTTAAGAAATCAGGCGAACTTGATAGTTCAGGCGAACTTGGAAGTTCAGGCAAAGTTCAAAGCTGAGTTCAGCCAAACCTGCAGTTCAGGCAAGCTTTGGAAGTTCAGGCAAACTTAGAAGATCAAGCGAGCTTTGGAGGTTCAACCGAGCTCCAAGTGCAGGTGAGCTCTAAGTGCAGACAAAGCAGTTCAGGCAAGCTCCAAGTGCAGGCGAAGCAGTTCAGGCGAGCTTGACTATGTTCAGGCGAACATAAGTCATACTGGTGAGCTTCGCAGTCAGGCAAGCCTTCGTAGTGAGGCGACCTTCGTAGTCAGACGAACTCGCAGAAAAAAATAGATTGGAAACTGCCTTTTTTGACTAAAGGTTTCCCTATAAATAGGTAACCCTGGTCGCGATCTTCAGCAGAAAATTTTTCCGCCGACTCCTGTAGTGAGTTTTTTCCAAAGAGAATTCTCTCGAGCGTTTTTAAGGTGTTTTCAGAACGCGTTTTTAAGAGCTCGTTCCTGTAGCGAATTTGAGCGGTGATTTTTCAGAAGAAAAATCCAGCGCCTTTGAAAAGAGTGATTGGTCTTCTTTGCAAACTTTGAAATCATCTTTAATATTCAAAAGAATTTTTTGTGTGGCTCCTGAGGACGTAAGCAAGTTGCCGAACCTCGTTAAAATTTTAGTGTTTTCTCTTCTATTTTTTCCTTGTATACTTTTCTTTTATTTGTTGTGATTCCTTCTTGCATTCTTTCAACACAAGATCCGAAGAGCATGTTCTGCGAGAGGGTTCATTTGACAGGTTGTCGATCGGACGAATTCTCCCCAACAGAAGCTATGAAACCAAGCTTAAGGGATTCAAGTTCACGATTATTTTAATTGACATTTCTCAAGCACAACCCAAATTTCCAAAATCAAGGTATCAAGTTTTTACAGAATAATACCTCAAAGTGCAAAAATCCTAGGTTAATTCCACTACGAATCTCCAAATCACAGAACCTCTTCACCAATATCCCAAACAGTTCTTTGATCCCCAAATTTGGGTGAAATCCAAAATCAAAGTTGTAGGGCAATTATTCTTTGTGGAGTAATGTAAATATATGAGCAATTTGAAGATTTTTTGTTTAAACAGTTAGGGGGTATTAAACAACTAGATTTTTGTCCAATCGTTACAAGGATTCTAACAGTGGATATCTTGCGGTACTTTTTTTTGTCACAAAATACAAATTATGGTATTTAAGTGCTAGGTCAGGCAAACGTTATGATATTAAGTGCCATTTAGCCTTTTTTATTGGAAAAAATGTGTCAAGGCCCCAAAAAAATAAAGGGGATGTGACCAGGGCCCCCATATTTTTTTTTTGTACCAAAGCCCCCAACCCAAGAAGTAGTTATGTTTCAGCTCCATTTTACATTTTCAAGACAGCACATGGAGAAAGTATATGCCAAATCCCTAAATTACCCTTAACCATTTCCCCCCAAAACTTATCCGCCCTCTCTCTCTCTCTTCTCTCTTCTCACGCTCAAAGCAGATCGCCATAGAGACGCGTTCCTACCCTCTTAGACGAGAGCAGCGGCGAAGCTCTTGGCATGCTGCAACAGGGGGAAGGAGGGGGGCTTCGAGTCGACCTTGAGGAGGAGGACGTTACAACTGGGGTGGACGAGGGTGACGAAGCTAGGGTGGAGGGAGTCCTCCCCGTCGGTGCGGCCATGGAGGAAGAAGCAGATGCGGGAGTCGTGGCGAAGCTCTTGGCGTGCTGCAGCTGGGGGGAGGAGGAGGAGGAGGAGGATGGGGGTTCGAGTCGAGTTTTGTTCATGAGGTTTAGAGTGTGAGTATTACACTTTTATAACTAATGAAAATCCTCATGTAAGCAATCTTGGATTTATTATTATTATTTGCTCAAGTGGCTGTGATTTATGGTTCATGATTTAACTTGATTTTGTTTTTGTTTTTGTGCATAATTTCAGAATGATAGTTGTAGATTTCAGGAATAATTTGACAACCCCGTATATAGTGTGGGAACTCAGTTATTTCCACTTATGAGAGAAGAACTCACGAATTTTAGGAGAAGCTTGAATTTGAATGATAAATTGATTGAAAAGTACTATGAGACTGAGATGTCATGAGGTAATTTCTAAACTCAAACAAGAGTTTAAGTTGAATAAACAAGAACATGAAGCTTGTTATTGCTTGGATCAAAATTTAATAAAATGTATTGTGACTATCATGTGAATATGTACAAGTTCATTCAAATAGAACTTAATGTACATATGAAACTAAAAATTATATATAAATTATGTGTATCAAAACTTGAATATTATGGTACAAAATATGTACATAATCTTGAGGTTATTGTGTACATAATATATACAGATTATGTATATAATCTTCAAGTTATGCTACCCTATTAAATCTCATACACTTATACATAATCTGTACATATCCTTCAAGCAATATCAGCTGTCAAATCCCATGATCAGTAAGAACATGACATGTTTCCTATGTTAACTTTAACTATTACATGTTAACTTTCATCATTATATGTTAACTCTCCTCATAACATGTTAACTTTTTAGCTAAATATGTTAACGTTCATCATAATATGTTAATTTTCATTGTTACATGTTAACTTTCATAATAACATGTTAACTTTCAACTGAATATGTTAACGTTCACCATAATAAAATTCTTACATTCTTACAACTGATATTGTTTGAATACACGATATGATTAGACTTATAATCTAGGATAAGATAAAAGACTTGGTCATAGTTTTTTTTAAACGCTTCTACGAAATAAAGCAGTGAAAGTTAACAGGTTTGGATGAAAGTTAACATGAAGCAGCAAAAGTTAACAGACTAAGAGGAAAGTTAACACGTTCTGTTAAAGGTCAACATATAACTATTATAGTTAACATGTTCTCGTAAAAGTTAACATATAGCTATGATACTTAACACTATTTCGATTATACCCTATTGTGCACTTCAAATCATCTTCACTATCAACAGAAATACACAGATTCGGGTGTCTCTCAAATTTATATATCAATGATAAATCATATTGAGGGACTTTCAGTCTTTCAAACACATCAAATTTTAGTTCAAAAATTTACATACATTGTCAAAGATCTATGTATCAATTAAATTCTTTCTCAACAAAGAATCACAAAAACACCAGTATTAAATTTGTCCATTAACCCCCTCTTTTTAAACTTAATTAATTACTTTTACACATATCTTCCCTTTGTGATAGATTCCTTCAACCCCGTCTCGTAAAAACTCGTCCACATCTCCTCCTCCATCGCTACCACCTACGGCGACAGAGCCGCCGCCGCAGGAATCCCCCACTCCTCCCTCATCCTCATGCTCTCTCCGTCGTAAAGATCAAAGCTCGACCGGATTGGCATCGCCTCTACCGCCGCCTTCTTCCTCATCGTGATGATCCGCCGCCTCTGCCTCTTCATGTGCGCTTGCCGGCAGATCGCCACCAGCAGCTTCACCATCGAGTAGATGACAAGGTTGATGACGTCGCAGGGGACGCAACAATAGATCGTTGTGCACTCTGTCGCGACGCCCCCAGCGATCTCTCCGATTCGCGCGCTAGAACGCGTTAAGTCGATTAGGGTGACATACCGTCGACAGTAGTGGGCGATCGAGACGATGCTGCTCGTCGATCTTGAGACCACCGTCAACAGCGATACAGAGAGGAGAGAAGAACAGGATAAATGAGCACTTAGGGGAGAGGAGGAGAAAAAACAAAGAAGAAGAGAAGGGGAAGGGGTATTTTCGGAACAATTTTGGATTGATTTATGGGAGAGTGTGAAAAAGAATCAGATCACATTTTTCTGGGTTTTTAGGGTTAAAGAACATGGGGGAAACATTGAGGGGCTGGATCACTTCCCCTTTATTTTTTGGGAGCCTAGACATATTTTTCCCTTTTTTTATTTGAGGGGAGAAGGGAACTGTTAATTATTTTTATTCTGATAATTATTAACATGGACGATTGTCACATAATATACAATTTGCACTAATTAAATCTATTATTTGCCCCTCCGCTTTAATCGGGAAGTTACAACAAGCAGTGACAATAATTAAAAAAAATCATTTCATCACTTATTTATTCTATAGCAGCGCGTATATATGTTCTATATGAATACATAAACACACTTTCCTGTGATCAGAATGCTGCAGCTCAGCTTTGCAACATGCACTTTGAAGTTACTCTATCAGGCCAGCCAATGTACAAATCCGTCTCAACGTCCGTGTGCTCGTTAGTGTCGTCACTAGAACCTGCTTCCTTCGAAGCAGATGCATTTAAAAGAGGCTCTCCCAGCTATTCCAAACAAATATATGTAATTAGTCGCATAATTTAGTTTTTATTGTTTTCGCTAATGGAGGACAATAATTATTTTTTAAAGAAAAAGGATAGGGCTCCAAACTATGAAACCCCAGCCACTGCCATTACCACTACCAGAAGACAGTAGAGTTTGTTTAAGGGTTGATTTTAGAAAATCCCCTCTTATCTTAGAAAATCCCCATCAACTATTTTATCTTCGGAAATACACCCTCAAATTTGATGGTATTGTAGATGACCACCCTCAACTTTCACAATATGACTCAACCCCCTTAAATATGGGCGTATCACAAAACCCCCTTTATCTTTCTAATTTTTTCAAATAAACCCCCTAATATTATTAATTTGAAATATACATGACTAAAATACTCTTGGCTGAAAAAAAACTCATGTGAATTTAAAAATCCAAGCCAATCAAAATATTAGACTTTGGTTTGGTGGGTTTTGATGAGGAAACTAAACTTCAAAAGATATTTAAATTTTTTAATTGTTTCAAACGTTACAAGCATGAATAAGCAGAAAACTAAAAAATTTAACGTTTTAAAAGAGAGAGAAAATTAAATTTGCACGTAAACTCAGCAATGAAGATGGAGGAATAAGATGAGGGGGGAAATAAAATGAAAGTTTTTTTAATTAAAAAAAGTTAAGAAGGAACAATATGGTCAAAAAAATTAATGTCTTAGGGATAGTATGGTCATTTTAAATCATTTACTCATTTAGATTTAAATTATATTAGTTTAGGGGGTTAATTGAGAAAAGTTGAGAGGCAATAAATAATATTTTGAACATTGAGGGGGATTATCTACAACAACTTCATAATTGAAGGGGGTTTTCTAGAGTTAAAATAGCTGAGGGGGGTTTCTAAAATAACCCTTTGTTAAAGGCTAAATTTTAAAAACTAACATTATAAACTTATTTATTAGAGAAAACTATCATGAACGCTCAAAACAACAGAAATTACCAGCCGTTGAAAAGTGTGACTAATAGCAGTAATGGTTTGAATAAAAAGTCCAAAGTACAGCTAAAGACAAAACTGTTCAGAGGGAAAGCACATAACAATCTACCATGTCGTCAAACAGATCAAGTAGTTTAGTGGGGAAAAAATTCATAGTAATTTTCTCTAATAAAAGAATGTATGGCAGTTTTGTACAAAAACTCCTAAAACTCATGGAAAATTTACCCTTGAATAATAATGATAGTGTACTGATAAAGATATGTGTACATAAATGATATTCCAGGATTTTATTCTCTTCTAATCATAGGAGATTAGTTACCTATTCTAGATGATATTCCAGGATTTTATTCTCCTCTAATTATAGGAGATTAGTTACCTATTCTAGATGCCTAATTATAGGAGATTGGATACCTATTTTGGTTCCTTAATTCTCTCTGTAATTGAAGGTTTTGTACTGTATATATTCAATGTGATTCAATAGAAAGATACGCAATTATTTCACTAAAGTCTTCATGGTATCAGAGCCATGTTTCTGAACCTCTCTTCTTCCCCAGAAACCCTAAACTTCCCTCGCTCTCTTCACCGGCCGCAGCCACTACGACGCCAAGAGGAGTTCACCTTCAGTCATGGCCAATGAAAATAATCAAGTTCTCATACCCAACAGTCACGAACCCACCAAACCTCTTATTGCAGTCAATGTACACAACTCTGTGAAACTCACATCTACTAATTATCTCTCCTGGAAACTGCAAATCGAAGTCATTCTCATTGGCTATGATCTACAACAATTTGTTGATGGATCCCTCTCTGCACCACCTGCTACAGTCATCGAAAATGGATCCGAAACTCCTAATCCCGCTTATCAATCATGGCGTCGCCAAGACAAATTAATTTTTGGAGCACTGGTAGGCTCTATCTCTCAAAACATCATTCCTCTCATCACTCAATGTAAAACATCTCGTGAGGCATGGATGATTCTCGCCAACACCTATGCAAGGCCCTCTCAAGGTCACATTAAACAGATCAAGGACCAAATCAAGCAAGCAACGAAAGGGTCACAAACAATCTCTGAATACATGCAATTCATCAAGACGCAAACAGAAGAACTTGCTCTCCTTGGGAAGCCTATGGACGACGAAGACATCATTGAGAAAATTCTTGATGGACTTGATGATAATTACAAACCCATTGTTGATGTTATCAGTGCACGAGATACCACAATATCATTTGATGAACTCCATGAGAAGCTGATTCACAAAGAGTTGTCTCTCCGATCTCATCTCTCCAATACAACTCTTCCAGCATCGGCAAATCTCACTTCAACTCGAGCCAACTCTCGATCAAATGGACCAGGAAACCAACGGTCGTGGGCACACTCACCACCTAACTTCAATATGCAGACTAATCGTCCCTCTCCCTGGCCATATCTCGGAAAGTGTCAAGGGTGTCATGCTCAAGGCCACACAGTTCAGCAGTGTCCACTATTCTGCCTGACACCAATGAATCTGCAGTCCAATCCAAAACAGCGAGCATCTCATCAATGGCAACCTCGATCTCCAGCTCCATGGCAACCACGTGCTAACATTGCAATAACTAACAACTCTGAAGGCTCCAACTGGCTCCTTGATAGTGGTGCATCGCACCATGTTACCACCGACCTGAGTAATCTCTCAATTCATGCTTCTTATTCCAAGGCTGATGACGTTGTGATCGGCGATGGCACGGGTCTTCCTATTTCACACACTGGTTCTACATACCTACATACTCCCTCGCATAATTTCTCTCTTCATAATGTGCTTTGTGTTCCTACCATGCACAAAAATCTTATTTCTATTTCTCAATTTTGCAAATCCAACAATACGTCCATTGAATTCTTACCCTCTTCTTTTCTTGTGAAGGATCTACGCACGGGGGCAACTCTTTTACAAGGTCAAACTAAGGATGGTGTGTATGAGTGGCCGGTCGGTTCTATCAAGTCTTCACCATTGGTAGCTTTCTCTAGTGTCAAGACCACTTCAACCGAGTGGCATCATCGCCTAGGTCATCCATCATTGTCAATCCTTAAGCATATTGTTTCTGCCTTTCAATTAGAAGTCACTAGTCCGTCATCTATGAATTTCAATTGTAATGCGTGTCAATGCAATAAAAGTCACAAGTTACCTTTCTCTGTTTCCTCTCTTGTTTCAACTTCCCCACTTGAAATAATATTTTCTGATGTTTGGACCTCTCCTGTGCATTCCATTGATAATTTCAAATATTATGTTATTTTTGTTGATCATTTCACAAAATATATATGGCTTTATCCACATAAAAGAAAATCTGACGTCTATGATGTTTTTGTCCGTTTTAAATCATTGGTTGAAAATTACTTCAATCAAAAAATCATCATGTTTTATTCTGACAATGGGGGGGAATATCAAGCTCTTTCTTCATACCTTAGTTCCTGTGGGATATCTCACTTAACATCACCTCCACACACTCCTGAGCATAATGGGTATTCTGAACGTCGTCATCGTCACATTGTTGAAACAGGCCTATCACTCCTCTCACATGCTTCCATGCCTCTATCATACTGGTCACATGCATTCTCCACTGCTGTTTATCTCATTAACCGTTTACCCACTCCCACACTCCAACTCTTATCACCATATGAAAAACTGTTTGGTACACCTCCTAACTACTACAAACTTCGAAGTTTTGGGTGTCTATGCTATCCTTGGTTACGTCCATATTCGACTCACAAGCTATCTCCCCGCTCCACCCCGTGTGTATTTCTTGGTTATTCCCCCACCCAGAGTGCCTATCTGTGTCTTGATCCCATAACCTCACGTCTCTATACATCTCGTCATGTTAAATTTGTTGAATCAATCATGCCATTCAAAAACATCCAAACCAACCTTCCTCGTCCCTTCTCTTCCACGTTCTCCATTTGGTACCCTTCCGAGTCATCGTCTCCGGCCACCATCACACCATCTGACACTCTTGAACCTGACCCTCAAGTGGATTCCATTCAAGACACCACAACTATACCCACTACCATCATTCTCCCATCCACACAAATCCCTATCCCACTAAATCCAAACCTCAGTGTCGGAACTCCACCTTCACCGCACCATGGAACCCAGGAACCACCCTAAAACCCACCATCTGAATCTAACTCACCTATAAACCAACCACCACACCCACCTGACTTGACACCCTTTCCTTCACCACATCAAGGTATAATTACCAGATCTAAAAACAACATCCACAAACCAATCCAAAAACTCAATCTCAATGCCCAACTTTCCACCAACCCTGCTCTTGAACCTTCCACAGTGACTCAGGTCATCAAAGATCCCAAATGGCGTCAGGCCATGTCTGAGGAGTATGATGCTCTTGTTCGGAACGGGACATGGAAACTTGTTCCACCTAATTCATCCCAAAATGTAATTGGTTGCAAGTGGATTTTTCGAACTAAACAGTTACCTGATGGTTCTGTTGATAGGTACAAAGCACGTTTAGTTGCCAAGGGTTCCACCAACGTCCGGGTGTTGACTATCATGACACCTTCAGTCCAGTTGTCAAACCAACAACAATATGACTTGTTCTTTCTCTTGCTGTCACTCGAGGTTGGTCAATGCGTCAACTTGACGTTAATAATGCCTTTCTCTAAGGCTCTTTTTCTGAGGATGTCGTTATGCAACAACCACAAGGATTCATTGACAAAGACCATCCTCATCATGTTTGTCAACTGTGCAAAGCAATATACGGGCTCAAACAAGCCCCTCGTGCATGGTACCATGAGCTACGTCAGTTTCTCATCACATCCAACTTCACTAACTCTAATGCCGACACATCACTATTTGTCTATGATACTTCAGGCGTCATGATATACCTCTTGGTCTACGTTGATGACATAATTATCACAGGAAATAATGATACAACAGTACAAAAGTTTATTCATCTTCTCTCCAACAGATTTTCTCTCAAGGATCTTGGCCCACTTTCATATTTCCTAGGAGTTGAAGTCATTCCACATCCACAGGGCATTTTCCTCTCACAGCAGCGTTATATAAAGGATCTCCTTACTTGTGTTCACATGTCAGATGCCAAGTCAGTGTCTACACCTCTTGCAACCACTCCAACTCTTACTCTTCAATCCGGATCATCCCTCTCTGATCCAACTGAATACAGAGCTGTTGTTGGCAGTCTCCAATACTTATCACTCACACGACCAGACATTGCTTACGCGGTCAACAAGTTATCACAATTCATGCACTGCCCCAAGACTGATCATTGGAATGCAGCGAAACGTCTACTACGATACCTTTGTGGGACTATTACTCATGGTGTTGTTATATACCACAACTCACCACTATCAATTCATGCCTTCTCGGATGCAGACTGGGCTGGAAACAAAGATGACTTTACCTCCACAAGTGCCTATCTAATCTACATTGGGCGCAATCCAATCTCATGGAGTTCAAAGAAACAAATGACAGTGGCTCGCTCCTCCACAGAGGCCGAGTATCGAGCCGTTGCTACCACCGCTGCTGAAATTCGATGGATTTGTTCTCTACTCACCGAGCTTCATGTTTCTCTACCTAAACAACCGGTTATCTATTGTGATAACGTTGGTGCAACACATTTATGCTCAAATCCAGTCTTTCATTCTCGAATGAAACATGTTGCTCTGGACTATCACTTCATTCGGGAACAGGTTCAAGGAGGTTCTCTTCGAGTTGCCCATGTTTCCTCTGCTGATCAACTAGCTGATGCACTCACCAAACCTCTTTCCCGCTCTCACTTCCAGCAATTGGCAAACAAGATTGGAATCACCTCACGGTGCTCCATCTTGCGGGGGCATGATAAAGATATGTGTACATAAATGATATTCCAGGATTTTATTCTCTTCTAATCATAGGAGATTAGTTACCTATTCTAGATGATATTCCAGGATTTTATTCTCCTCTAATTATAGGAGATTAGTTACCTATTCTAGATGCCTAATTATAGGAGATTGGATACCTATTTTGGTTCCTTAATTCTCTCTGTAATTGAAGGTTTTGTACTGTATATATTCAATGTGATTCAATAGAAAGATACGCAATTATTTCACTAAAGTCTTCATGTACATCCCAAAAATCACGGAAAATTTACCCTTGAATAATAATAATGATAGTGTACCTGTTGGCGCAATGCTGCGTTCTCCTCTAATAAAATTCTTTCCTGGATTGAGTTAACAAATTATAATATACAACAATTATTAGTAGCACACGCAAATCTATGTATCTCTACCGATCTGTTTAAGTCTCTTACCTGTTCTTTAAGTTTCGAAATATGCTCCTCTAGCAGGTAATTCTTGACAAAGATAAATGAGAAAGCAGTGTCAGGATGTTAATATCACGTTGCTTCCGATTCAATTTGCTACTTTTATGTACCTTCCTTCCTCTGATGTTCCTAATACTTCTCTCTAGCTGATTCTCTAACTCAAGTAGTTCCTCAATTGAACATGATTGCAGGTTTTCCCCCATGAGCTTCCTGTAGCATTAACGCAGTAATCAAAAACACGTAGATTGATGCTAACTGAATAGAAACCTTTGCATGTACTGCATGGGGGGAAAAAAGGAGCAGAAGAAAAGTTACCACCTTTTTGAAGACTCAAGAAGTTCAATCTTCTTTGCCATGCTAGTAGCTTCTTGCTTCCATTGCTGTGCTTTGTAAATTGTTTTCACAACATTAGAAAGCACTAGAGAGAAATTGAGATGTATTACAATACCTAGATTTTATTACTCCAGCAAATGTATTGTTTTTCACTGGAATAAGATGAATAAAAGTAAGTATAGTGTAGCTACTGTTAAACTTACTAAAGGTGCTATGATATTAGTATGTGAATGCATCAAATGTTGGAACGCAAAATGAATGGATAAAATATTTGTCAGGTCAGGACTTCATAGCTTGATCTGTTTTATCCAAGCGATTCTGAGTCCATATATGTTTGAAGTCCGTGTTGCTCCACACTGAAGCACTATTTCTTGCTATCAATAGATTTTCCTCAAAAAGTTTAATATGTGAGCAGCCAGTACATATCCTTTACAAGAATGATGCCATCAAATCATGTTGATCGTGCTAGATTTATTGAAGATGCTATGGGTAGCACAGTCGTAATTATAGCCTGCATCCAAGACAATAGATACTGCTTTGGGTAACTATAAAAAATATTGTTTCATATCAACCTCTTTAACGTCTAAAGAATTCAATAATCAAAGTGCCAAACCAGGAAAAATGAACAGCGCTGGTACTGTGCAGATCTATAAAGGTTTACATCCTGGAAGAGGCATGAAAGTGCACCTATTTTAGAGAAAAATATAGTCAAAATTTCTTAAACAATGGTATATCGAAAATTGTTGTAATTACATCTTTCCTACCATTGTGTATGTTTCCAAGAATTTTGTATTTCTGCTTCGCGTTAGTATCAGTACACATATAAGCGAAAGTAGCCCAAAACAGCATATCTCAATAACCAAGACTACAATATAGTATCAGTTCTACTACAAGGATAGATAGCAACTGTAAGCACTCCACCTGAATGTCATGTTCTGCGGCTGCGGTGTTGTTGCTATTGTCTTCAACATGCAACTTGTAACGTTCAATTGTCTTTTGCATGCTGAAGGATTTCAGAGGAAAAGAAATATATATCAGATGATAAAGATGACATTAGAATCGGAATATTAAAGTAAAATCAGGCAATAGTAGAAGACTACATTTCGAAGAAACAGAAAAATACTTCCATTAGAAATTAATGCCAGTAAACCTCTTCTCAATTTCCTGATTTAAGATGTTAATAAACTTAAGAAATCTGAGTCAATGGAATCTCACTTTCTCATCAAATAGAAAAACTTGGTTGACTGCCTGTTACGAAGGAGAAACAATAAATCCCCCAGCCCAAGTATTCAGCTCAGTTACGTTATTTGTTTTACGTGTCAACTACTAAAAAACTCATTCCTCACTTCATTCAACTTTATTGAGAGCACATCTAGTAAAAAGGCATTTAAACAAAACCTACCAGGAGTTCATGATTTAGCAGCCTGCTGCTTCAAACTTTAGTGCAAAAGAATTGTAAATTTTAGGTTTGCCTCTAACAAGAACTTTGAGATTTAGATCAAGTGGTAGCTTTAAGAAAATAAAAGATAGTAATTAAATAGCAAGTTGAACAAATTCATCCCAAAAATAAATTGCAATTCCAATTCTTCTAGAAGATGTAAATGTGTGATCCAAAACTTTTATTGCACAAGTGCCTTGTCGACAATTCCTTTGGAAGGGATCACCTCTCCGATTGCAGAAAAGATTCATCATGCAAAAACACAATTTTTTTCCTTTCTGTTTTTTCCCCAACTAAAACTTCTATACAGCCATGGTCACCCCTTTAAATATAAGATACTTAAAAAGATTATAAACCTTGAAGAGGATATAGGGTTCGTCATTACCACATACCAAAGAGGGACGACTTCCTTGTCTTTATAAGCATTGGAAAAGATGAGCGGAGTTCCTTAAAGCCAAATTCCTAATCCAAGTAAAGAACCCCTACACGTTGTATTCAATTTTTAACTCTGATTCCTCGAAGGGATGATAGAAAATCACTACAAGTACTCTTAATTTAAACCTAACTTAACAATTATTATTGGAGTAATTATCTTCAATCACGTCAAATCACTACGAGGAAAGAAAATCACTACAAGTACTCTTAACTTAAACCTAACTTAAAATTATTATTGGAGTAATTGCCTTCAATCAGATCAAAATTACCATGTTTAAGCTAGAAAAATGCAAAATTTTCTTACACTAACTATGCACTACATGCTTATCTCGCCCACATCTTCACTCATCGAGTGGGCGCTATGCCCATTAATTTTCTGCTACATCACTAATACCAGCTTTATAACATCATTGTAATTCTTGGGTATCTTAATGCCAATAATGAAATAAATCACCATTTGTTCATGATCGTCATATATGTTTAACCACTATTTTAACACCCCTCAATTGCCTAGTCCCACATCGAGGGAATAATAGGGCTTGAATGGGGTCGTGTTGAGAATCTCAGGAATCAAGTGCAACTAGTGCTAACATATCCGGTGATGGATTGAGCCAAACAACGTGTTGCCCTCAGTGAGTCTTAGGACTTACACTGCATTGACAGGCTCATAGCTCCGAGATATGTCCTATGGTATCAAAGTAGCTAGCTAGCTGGAAGTGTGGATACTACATGGCAAAAAGTGTTATTGTGCATGAGAAAGGGAAAAGCCCCCTCTAGATCCCATAAGAGCCACCTCTCCACATACATGAGAACCACTTCTAGAACCCATAAGATTCATATCTAGAATCCACACACACAAGAGCCACCTCCAGAATTCATGAGAGTCACATCTAGAAGCACATCACATAATGGTGATATTAGGATGATATAAGCATATTTGAAGTCAAGTGATTGCAATACCCCTCACTTACTTAGTCCCATATAACGGAGATAATAAAGTTAGTATGAATTTATATTGAGAGTCTTGAGAGTCAAGTACAATTAATGTTAGCATGCTTGGTGATGGATCAAGCCAAACTATGGTCTTACACCAGACCAACGGGCTCACGCCTCCGATCTATTCTTCTATGTGAGATGATCTAACCTTAATTTTAATCACCTACACATGACCACGGATGGTTCAGCCAATGTACAAAATTCTCTCTAAAGTAACAATAACCTATTCCAAGCTTACAATGTGATAGTAAATCTGTTAATATTCATTCTTCATTACAAGAATAGATATTGCTTGACAGGTGTCCTTGCTGGAAATGGAATAGATCAGGAAAAGGGCTTAAACAACATAAATCTTACAAGAAGTGAAAATATGATGGAAAGGACATATCACATTGTTTGTAAAGATAACATAAACTCTGACAACTAATCCATTTGCTAAATATCTTATTTACAAACATTGTTTGTATAAACTGTGGCATTTAATCCATTTGTCAAATATCTTATTTACAGATAACCTAGAATGTATCTAATTGGATGTGAGGAAAAATGAGCGACTGTTAGAAGTTCTCTGAGTATCTTTACACGCAAATTTTTTTCTATATTAGCGGATATTAAAGTGATTTTCGCATTATTAGACTATGCAATTAAAATCAGAGACATTGTTTGTAAAGATAACATATACTCTGACATTTAATCCATTTGCTAAATATCTTATCTACAAAGAATATAGAATGTATCTAATTGGATGTGAGGGAAATGAGATACTGTTAGAAGTTCTCTGAGTATCTTTACAGGCAAAATATTTTTCTATACTAGCGGATATTAAAGTGATTTTCATATTATTAGACTGTGCAATTAAAATTGGATATGCGCATGATAGTAGATGTAATATAATCTTGAAAACCAAGTATTAAGCTACACAATTGTTTAGATCACGTACAGAAAATGAGATTTAGAACACAAATATGATCATGTACTACACACGTCTATAGGCTAAATTACCACTTTGGCATATTTTGTTGACCCTAAGTATCAACTTAGTATATTTTTTTCCTCCAACAACGATAGGATATGTAAAATGGGGCCACAGTGACGAGACCTATTTTTTAGCAAGAGCAAAAATTTCAACGATTAAATATCATGTGATATGCTAATGTGGCCTCTTACGTGACAAGTAGTTGGGCTCATTCATTTGAGCTGAAATGAGTTTTTTATTTCATATTAGAATTCAAAAGGATGGGGATTAAATTGGGTATTCTTCTTCCTCCAAGGGTTAAAATTGGGTTCGGGAAAATTGGAATTAGGCTAGTGAATCTCTGCAATTTAGGGAGGCTCTCTTCCTTATGTGAATAGAAATAGAAGGAAATGAGAGAAGGGGGAATGTTTGAGGAGCTTTTAATAACGATTACTTAAAAATTCTACTTAACCCTTGCCACATAAACCTAATTAAGCTACGTAAGACGCATATGACAAGTTACGTGAGGTGGTCTTGTCAGAAATTTTACTTTGGCCAAAAAAATCTTGTTGTCATCGTGTCGCACTTTATTGATCTTATTGTCACCGGAGTAAACTAAATATCAAGTTGGTACTTAAAGTCAACAAAATATATTAATATGATATTTTAGCCGATATCTATATATGTGCTCATGACTTAATACATATGGGAATATATGTCCTCGTGATTAAGGCATATCAAAACAATTTATATGTCAGTGTAATACATGATGTGTTTGTTTGGGTATGAGGTTGCGACTCATTTAGAAAATGAGCAAATGAAGTGGTGGTGAGGCTCTTACCATTTGATGTGACAAATAAGGTAGGCCTCACCACATGTACATCTCTTAATAGCTCTTTTTACAAGATAAGCCATCACTTCATGTTTATTTTTTTTCCTTACATGATAATATATTACAACTCAGTATCCTAGCTAGGTTCAAGTGAATCACCAACTTAAGATTCCATGCAGTATGTCATAATAAAAGGATTCGATGAGCAACACGGGCTGCTATTTAGATCTGAGTAAGAGAAAGAATGGAGAAGATCAAAAGACTCTGTCATATATCCCCCAACTAATGAACTGATGAATACATCACCATTACATATCAATAACTCATGTCTAACCCAATAAAGCAATAGAAAACTTAAAATTATAACTCGATTTGATTCAATTCATAAACAAGCAATTAACTCTAGTTCCAACTACTAAGTATTAAATAACAAAACAAATAATAGTTTTGACTTGCTAAAGCACGCTTGTGTGTGTTGGGGATGCACAACCCCCCCTGATGCGATTTGGAAATAGAGATTTAGAAGAGAAGAGAGAAAATCAAACAATCTCAAACACACAAGATTTACGTGGTTCGCTTCTCAATGTGAGAAACTACGTCCACGGCCGCCGCAGGAGAAAAATTCACTATTTTTCGTCTCTTTACATCATGCCCTAATCAACCCTTTTATAGACTTAAGGGTTTAAGGAAATAGAACAAAACAGGTTAAATTCCGAATCTGGGCCAAAACCCGACTCCGGTCGACCGCAGCACCACGTGCGGTCGACCGCGACAAATCCCAATCCTGATCGAAGTCTCTGGACTTTGGGCGGTCGACCGCAGCGCCACGTGCGGTCGACCGCGATGCTGCCTACAATCTGCCTGGCTCTCTGGACTTTTGCCGGTCGACCGCAGCGACACGCTCGGTCGACCGCGACGAAGGTAAAACTCTGAATAGCTCTCTGGACTTTGAGCGGTCGACCGTAGCGCCACAGGCGGTCGACCGCGATGCTCTTCCAGCCTGTGCACCCAGTCTGTGCACGTCGCCAGTCGACCGCCGTGCCATGGCCGGTCGACCGCGATACTGCCAAATCACCTCTTCGTCGTTTTGCTTGAACTTCTTCGTCGTCGATCATGTTCCTCCTGTTCCAACTTTGTTCCTCCTCTCTTCTGAAGTATAGGGCATGCCTGATAGTTAGGCTTCACATATCCTAACAATCTCCCACTTGGAGACTAACTATCAAGCTCTTTCAGCTCTCTCTGCGGCGACGGCCTCCTATCATCAAGTGCTGAGGCCAACTGAAGTTGAACACAACTTCAGTTTCTCTGTGGTGACAACCTTGGTAAGCATATCGGCTGGGTTCTTGCTTCCTTGAATCTTCACAAGTTCCAACATGTCCTCGTCCAACGCTGATCTTATGAAGTGGTAGCGGACCTGTATGTGTTTGGTCCTTGCATGAAAAGCGGGATTCTTTGCCAAATGAATTACGCTCTGGCTATCACAATGTAAGACACTCTTCTCACTCTTCTGTCCCAGCTCCTCCAAGAAACCCTGCAACCATATCATCTCTTTGCTTGCCTCTGTCACAACAACATATTCAGCCTCTGTCGTTGATAAAGCAACGATCTTCTGCAACTGAGAAACCCAACTAATAGCTGTAGAGCCCAAAGTGAATATATATCCTGTAGTGCTCCTTCTCTGGTCTATCTCACCAGCATAGTCTGCATCAACAAAACCCTGCAGGACTAACTTGCCTCTTCTGAAGCATAAGCAATCTTCTATAGTACCTCGCAGGTATCTCAGAATCCACTTTACTGTTTCCCAGTGCTGCTCTCCTGGATCTGACATAAATCTGCTCACAGCTCCCACTGCATGGGCAATGTCAGGTCTCGTGCATACCATGGTGTACATAAGGCTTCCGATGGCTGAAGCATAAGGAACCTTAGCCATGTAATCTTTCTCTTCATCAGTCTCGGGGCACTGCTCCTTAGTCAATCTGAAATGACTAGCTAACGGTGTGCTAACGGCCTTAGCACCACTCATCCCGAATCTCTCAAGCACCCGCCTAATATACTCGGCCTGAGATAGTCGTAGAGTGCCTAACAGCTTGTCTCTGCTGATCTTCATTCCCAATATCTGCTTCGCTGCGCCTAGATCCTTCATGTCGAACTCACTCGACAGCTGCTTCTTCAGCTTCTTGATCTCTCTCATGTCTGAACCGGCCACAAGCATGTCGTCGACATATAGAAGCAGGATGATGTAACTCTTATCAAACTCTTTGACAAAACAGCAATGGTCAGCATTGCACCTGGAGTAGCCGTTCCTGTGCATGAATCCATCGAACTTTTTGTACCATTGCCTTGGAGCTTGTTTTAGGCCGTACAAGCTCTTCTTCAATCTGCATACCATCTTCTCTTTTCCCTTCTGAGTAAACCCCTCTGGCTGCTGCATGTATATCTCTTCCTCTAGATCACCATGGAGGAAAGCTGTCTTTACATCTAGTTGCTCGAGATGTAGGTCTTCAGCTGTAACAATACTCAGGACTGTTCTGATGGTAGTTAGTTTGACTACTGGAGAGAAGATCTCTGTGTAATCAACTCCTTCTCTCTGCTGGAATCCTTTAACCACCAATCTGGCCTTGTATCTCTTGAAACCATCATGTTCCTCTTTGATTCTGTACACCCACTTATTGCTCAAGGCCTTTTTCCCCGTTGGTAACTTCGTAAGTTCCCATGTCTTGTTGGTATCTAAGGATTTTATTTCGTCTTTCATGGCGAGCTCCCACTTGCTCGCATCATCCACTCGAAGGGCCTCATCATAACTTTCTGGCTCTCCACCGTTACTTAAAAGTAGGTAGTTGAGATGAGCTCTTGGCTGTAGTGATGGATACTTAGGATTGGGCTTGGGGACTCTAGCTGACCGCCTCAACTTTCTAACGGACGAAACAGGCTCTCCATCTTCATCTGCCCCCTCTGAAGTGGTCTCATCCATCATCTCTTCTTCTTCATCAGAACTAGCTTCGGGATTGCCTACACCTGAGGCATCATCTGACTCGAAATATGTGGGATCACTCTGCATCGAGCTAGTGGGCTGAACTACATCACGATCTTTGTAGAGGACTGATTCGTTAAAGACCACATCCCTGCTTCTGATGATTTTCTTGTTCTGCTCATCCCAGAACTTGTAGCCAAACTCATCGCATATAAGAGAGAAAAAATAGAGAGAGTTTCTCCTTATAAAGAGAGAAAGCATGTAACTCCAGAGTTTTTCTCCTCATAGTGGATTCTTCTATCATTGCTCGTGGACGTAGGCAATCAAGTGCCGAACCACGTAAATCTGTGTGTCCAATTTTTTATCTCTACTTTTGCTCTACTATTGCTGCAACCCTGTTCTATTGGGCCCCGGGTTTGTCCCAACATTGTAAAGCAAGCATCTATTTCACAGTGACAGATAACATATGGGAAATCACGAATTTCATTCTACATCATAACCATGATCTTGCTGAAGCTGAATAGAGGAAGTTCTTGAGATCAAATAGGAAAATACCAAAAAAAATAATGCAAATATCACCTCTATGGTTAACACAGGGATAAAGCCCATGAAAGCATATACTTTTGTAGCAAGAGGACTTGGTGGCCCTGATAATTCTAAGATGATACCACGAGATTGTCAGAATTTACTTTGTATAGAGATGCAAAACATGATCCAAGTAGGTGATGCTCAAACTGTCATCAACAATTTTAAGCACAAAAAGGCATCTGATCCTATGTTCTTGTACCCGGTGCAAATAGTCGATAAAGATGGGATGACAAATTTTTTTTGGAGAGATGGCAAGTCCAGAATAAACTATGTTTTTTTTGGAGATGTGGTAATATTTGATACTACTTTTAGAGCTAACAAATATAATTTGGTATGTGCTCTATTCATTGTAATCAGTCATCATCAAAAAAATGTATTGTTTGCTTGAGCATTTTGATCAAATGAAACTATAACTTCATTTATTTGGTTATTTGAGACATTTCCAGAAGCAATGGGACATCGACAACCAACAACTATTTTCACCGATCACTGTCCTGCAATGGCCAATGCTATTAAGGAGATGTTTTCCACTACATGCCATCGTTTGTGCACATGGCACATCTCTATTAATGCTACTAAAATATATATTTTCTCTGTGCCAATTCGGTTTTCAAGTCATTGTTTAATAAATGTTAGTATAACTGCCAATCAGAAGCAGAATTTGAAACTACCTGGGATAAAATGATTAAAGACTTCAACCTTGAGAATAATCAATGGCTAGATAGGCTATATCTACTTCGAGAAAAATAGTGTCAACTGTTTAGTATGGATACATTCACCGCCGATGTGAGATCTACTCAAAGGAGCGAGTCCACAAATAACGTGTTCGCCTAATGACATCCAAAACAATGAACCTCACTCGATTTGTTCATCAATTTGAAGATCCAGCCGAAAAGTCGCGACTAACTGAGCAATACAAGAGCTTTCGTTGTGTAAAACCCCGTAATTTTGGATATACTATGATAAATATTAATAAATGAGTAATATTGTGATAAATATTATTTTTTTGATGATTGAATATGCTAAGAATCGATTTGAGATCGATTAAATACATATAAGTGTGTATATATGAGTACAGGAGCGAATCATGCACAAACATGCACAGGTTCAGTCGGCTGGGAATAGTCTCTGGAGGTCGATCAACGCTTAGGCATCAGTCAATTGATGACTGTTGGCTGGTCGATCGATGACTAAGCATCAGTCGACCGACGGGTTCCAGCTGCGTGTACAGGTTCGTTTTTGGGTCAATTTTCGTTTGGCTTCGGCCTAATTTTATACGAGAGTATATATACTCGTTTAAAACCCCTATTTCCCATCTTTTCGCGTGTTTTATCAGCAGCCACCTTCCCTCTCAAACTCTAACCCTAATCTGTGAGTTTTTGGGAGATTTTTTAAGACGGTTATCGAGAGGAAGGCGGGATTTACGAGCTTGGTGAAGAAGAATCTTGCACACACATGTTCAAGAGTTCATGTAAAACCACGTAGAATTTGATTAATGAGTTTTTTTTTATTATGAAATATATGTTCATATCATAGATGAGTATGATAACAAGTGTTTGGAGATCAAACAAGTATATTTATGTTAGAGGAATCGAGTGTCAAGACCAGCACACACACAACATGCACAAACAGAAGAAAACCTACGCGGTCGACCGTGGCGGTCAACCGCCGCGCGTGCAGTTGTGGCAGGAGGCCTCAGCATCTTGCGCGGTCGACCGTGATAGTCGACCGCTGGGAGTTTTGCCAGTTTTCCTGTTTTGGATTCGTTTGGATTTTTAAATCGGGTTGGAGGGCTGATATATATTATTTTATTCGTGAGAGCCTCCTCATCATCTCAGAAAACCCTAGCAACCTCTTCCTACCCTCTTGCAAACCCTAACCCAAATTTTTGGGCGTTTCTCGGCGAGTTTTGGAAGTTCGAGCGAGATCCAGCGGCGTTCAGCAAAGGAGAACCTTCTCACGACCTTACCCACAGTAGTTCATCACCTCTCAGGCGAGTTTCATCTTGCCCAACCCTATACCCATAATTTTTAGATGATTAAATAATATTTTTCATGAGTTTTGTGAGCCTAACATGCTAGATTTTGTATAAAAATAGATCAATATGTTGTATTTTGCAAAGAGAACGAGTTTTCAATTAATAAAGCTCACCCACGAAATTCTTAATACAGATCTAGATCTGAGTTTATGTCTAACAAGAGTTTTGCAAGAAAGATTTTTGTTTTTGAAGTTTTCGACACGAAATTTACATGAGTAAAATTTGATTAGTTCTATCAATAATGATTAGACTGAAATTTTCACATGTTCTGGATATGATAAATCACTTATGAATGATTAATAATGTATATAATCATCACACGAAAGATTTTGGATCAAATCACGTAGAACAGAAACCTAAACTAGGGTTTCTGCTTTTACGCGGTCGACTATGGCGGTCGACCGCGTGTCGTGCACAGAAGCAGTAAGGTTCTGCTCTAGTCGCGGTCGACCGCGACGGTCGACCGCTGGGGGATTTTCTGCTTTTGTCCTGTTGTGCTTAGAGTTATGTGACTGGCATAATATCTGTGTTATATGAGTTTGATATACCCTAAGAATCGTGTATATGAGTTGACTACAGACATGGGTCTTAGATTTATTCATCGGGGTATGAGGGTGAACAGTATATATGTTGGCTTGACATCATTCACATGCTACAGTCCTCGTGTTGGACTATTAGTTATGAGAGTCCTTGTGTCAGACTATAAACTATTGAAGTCCTTATGAGGGACTATGAACTACTGAAGTCCTCATGTTAGACTATGAGCTACTGAAGTCCTTGTGAGGGACTATAAACTATTTAAGTACTCGTGTTTGACTATAATCCACTACAGTCCTCGTGTTGGAATATAATCCACTACAGTCCTCGTGTTGGACCTTAAACTATTTCAGGATTTCATATTTGACTTATGACAGATTATTTATGGTATGGTTGGAGATGGAGTTATTACTCCACGTTATAGTTTGGATTTGATAGTTAGCTATTTACAATATGAGTTTAAGGGATTGTGAGTTACCCACGCACATGTTGTATATTCCTAAATATCAAACTTTTATTTTATTTCAGAGTTTATGATTGACTATCTATATGTATTAACAGTTATTTTCTATCCAACTAGCCATTCACCTTAGGGTTGGTTGAGATGTTACTCGCTATAGCGCTTTGACGCTCGTTGTTTCCCCACTTTCAGTTAACGAGCTAGGTACACGGAGAGCCGTAGCTTGATGGACTTATTTTAGTAACTTTTTATAAATATTATTAGCAGTTTATTGTTAGGACTTCACGATGATTTTGTTTTTGAACATTGAGATGTTATTTCTAGTTTTGTAAAGGTGAGGTGCCTAAATATCATTTTATTTGATTCTTATGTCGAGACATTTGTATTCAGTTCAGATATTACCTTTTTGGAAACTTATCCATTTATATCAGTGGTAGTGATTATTCTTCTGAGTATCGGTCGTTTAGTTTCCTTTCTGTATACCCTCTTTTACTTGTTTTGTACCTACACCTGTTGTTGATTCCACTAGATAGATATTTATTATGATGGTGAAACATGTTATTATACGGTGTAGTGCATGGCAGGTTTGACATTTTTGGTTTCACCTCAGACTGTAGTGTTGTTGAAACCAGTGGCGTCTCAGTTGGTATCAGAGCCTAATTCCAGTATCCTTAGGATCATCCTATGTTGAGTCGTGGAGTTAGAATAGAGTTTCATAGGATTCATGTATAGAGTCCGCTAAGAATTTCTAGTACGAGTGAGGACGTTATATACGCATATTCAAAAATTACGAATATTTTTTCTGATATTAAAAGTATTTGTGTGAATAATATATGACGTGAAATCGTTATATGTTTTATTTGAGGACTCATAAACCTTCTTCTATGTGCTCAGATGGCAGGACACGGTAGACCTTGTACTCGGAGAGTTGGTCAGGTAGAGCCACAGCAGGCTCCACCAGCACAGCAGCAGACTTCACCCGAGCCGCAGCAGGCTCCCCAATACCTGATAGATCTGATGGCTCCCATAGCCGCTAGGATGGCAGCTCTTGAGGAGCTTGTGATGAGTCACATCACCCCACCACCACCAGTAGTTCTACTACCGGTTGTACCAACTTTTCCAGTTGCGAAGGGTTTATAGGGGAACACACCAGCACCTACTCCGATAGGTAGTAATGGATAGAGCAGCAAAGCAGAAGACTTGGCTCTGTTTGGTGGAGAGATACCAAAAGATGAGAGCACCGGAATTTCAGGGATCATCAGATTCAATGGCAGCGCATAAGTGAAAGGAAGATGTGAGCAACATTCTTGATATACTAAATGTGACATCGGTTCAGAAGCAGAGGCTGGCATCTTACAGTCTCAAAGGAGATGCAGGGAGATGGTATCAGTTGCAGTTCACCCCAGATCAGAGGATGACACTCACCTGGGAGAACTTCACTTATTTATTTGATGAGCAGTTTATCTCTTTCGCGACACGGGCCGGGAAAGAGATTGAGTTATCCAGATTGACTCAAGGAGACATGTCAGTAGCGGATTTTGAGAGCAGATTTATGAGTCTACTTTATTTCACGGGCATGTGACAGACCGGAGAGCACCAGGCTCAGATGTTTCTAGCAGGACTTCGCCTCAGTCTTCGTCGATACCTCGCTTCTAGGAGGTTTAATTCAGTTCGAGAGGTAGCGGATGCTGCCATCTCTCAGGAGAATGAGTCAGCCATGTTCCAGAAGGACAAGGAGGGGAACAGCAAGGAAAAGGGCAAGAATAAGAGGCCTTTTTCAGGACCCCAGCAAGCAGCAACAAGGCTCTAATGGAGAGGACCCTAGAATGAGCAGAGAACGCCTCAACAACGCAAGTTACAAGGCATTTGTTTTAAGTGTCACAAGACTGACCACAAAGTATCAGAGTGTCGTAGTGCACCAGTAGGAACCCAGCAAGGGAGAGGGCAGAATCAGCAGTAGGGCAGATTCCAAGGCCGAAGTCAGGGTCAGCAGGTAAGACTTGAGGCACCGTCAGTAGTTCCTATGATTGAGGGGCAGATTCGTGCAGTTCAGGAGGTCCTTCAGGGGTAGGTAGTCTAGTATACCCCACCTCTAGCAGCAGAACAGCTTCCAGCCACGGACAGAGTGTATGCAGTAGTTCCTCACGATCATGGTGCGAGCGGGGCCGTAGTGGGGGGTACGTTCTCCGTGAACTCCTTTCCAGCCCGTATTCTTTTCGATTCGGGAGCTTCTCACTCTTTCATATCTTATGCTTTTATAAGTAGACTTCAGCTCGTAGCTCAGCCTTTAGATTTTCCTTTATCAATTTCCACCCCTCTAGGTGAGATATCGCTCTTGGAGAGTATTTGTAGGAAGTGTATCATCAATTTAGATGAGTCTGAGTTTGTTGTCGACCTGATAGTGTTAAGCATGTCAGAGTTAGATGTTATTCTTTGTATGGATTGGCTATCTTCCTACCACGTCAGTATCAACTGTTTTGCAAAAACAGTCAAGTTACGAGCATCCGATGGGTCCGAGTTAGTTGTGACAACCTCTCAGGGGAAGCAGTTTGTGGAGTCATTACTGACGTACATCGAGGAGGTGATGCTTCGGGATCAGAGTGTGGACATATGCGAGACTAGAGTTATCTCAGATTTTTAGGATGTATTTCAGGATATACCTGGGTTACTCCCTGTGAGAGAGGTTGAGTTCTGTATTGAGTTACAGCCGGACACAGCCCCGATATCCCGAGCACCCTATCGCATGGTATCTGCTGAGATGAGGGAGCTACAGACGCAGTTGGATGAGTTGTTAGTTCAGGGCTTTATTCGTCGGAGTCATTCTCCGTGGGGAGCACCGATCCTCTTCGTGAAGAAAAAGGATGGTAGTATGCCATTGTGTATCGACTACCGTGAGTTGAATAAGGTCACTATCCGGAATAGATATCATTTGCCTCGGATTGATGACTTGTTCGATCAGCTACAGGGAGCGTAGTATTTCTCGAAGATTGATCTTTGTTCTGGTTATCATCAGTTATGGGTCCGAGAGATGGATATTCCCAAGACCGTCTTTCTGACTCGATATGGGTCCTTCGAGTTTTTGGTTATGCCATTTGGGTTGACCAATGCACCCGTGGTATTCGTGGATTTGATGAACCAGGTCTTTCCATCCATTTTTGGACCAGTTCGTGATTGTGTTCATTGATGATATTCTTATCTATTCGAGATCGGAGTCGAAGCACGAGCAGCATCTACATTTGGCTTTGCAGATCTTGTGTGAACATCAGCTATATTCTAAGTTCAGCAAGTGTGAGTTTTGAATTTCTGAGGTCAGGTTTCTTGGCCATCTTGTCAGCAGAGAGGGCATAGCGGTAGACCCAACTAAGGTTTCAGCAGCACTTGATTGGGAACCGCCGAAAACGGTTATCGAGATTCATAACTTTTTAGGATTGGTCAGATATTACAGAAAGTTCATTCAGGACTTCTCGAAGATTGCAATGCCCCTTACATGCCTTACAAAGAAGGATGTACAGTTTACTTGGAGCATGGAGTGCCAGAAAGCTTTTGATACCTTGAAGGCTAAGTTGACTACGACGCCAGTTCTTACTATTCCGAACAGTGATAGGACATTTGTTGTGTACACAGACGCGTCGTTAACAGGTTTGGGAGGTGTTCTGATACAGACTCAGAAGGTGGTAACATACATCTCACGACAGTTGAGAGTTCATGAGCAGAACTATCCTACTCATGATTTAGAGTTAGCAGCGGTTGTATTCGCACTGAAGGCGTAGAGACACTACTTATATGAAGTGCAGTTCGAGCTTTTTACAGATCATCAGAGTTTGAAGTACCTTTTCTCCCAGAAGGAACTTAATCAGAGGCAGCAATGATGGATTGAGTTCATCAAGAACTACGAGTTCGCGATTCAGTATCCGGGGAAGGCGAATGTCGTAGCAGATGCTTTGAGTAGAAAGCGTCGATATCAGGTTGCGACTTTGAGGTGCTCATTGTATAGAGATCTTCTCACTCTTAGCCAGTTCGACTTTAGGCCAGAGTTTGACGGAACCAGCGCATATTTGGGAGCTATATCAGTGCAGCCATCTTGGAGGGACAGAGTAGTCAGAGCTCAGTTAGAGGACTCTTGGATTCAAATCCGGAAAGAAAAAATTTCCAAAGAGCCCAAGGATGATTGGACCATTGGAGCAGATGGAGGCCTTCGAATAAATGGTCGATTAGTTATGACAGCCAGTGTGGAGCTGAAGAATGAATTGTTTGATGAAGTACATCGTACCCGATATACAGTTCATCCAGGAACCACCAAGATGTACAAAGACTTGAGGAGACATTTCTGGTGGAGTAGTATGTGTAGAGACATTGTAGATTATATGGCTAAGTGTTTTCCCTGTTAGTAAGTAAAGGCAGAGCACCTGAGACCAGCAGGAACATTTCAGTCTTTACCCATTCCAGAGTAAAAGTGGACGAACATTTCTATGGACTTCATTGTGGGGTTACCAAAGTCGAAGAAGGGGAACAATTCAGTTTGGGTGATAGTGGATCGGTTGACGAAGTCAGCATATTTTATTCCAGTGATGACCACTTATACTGCCGAGGCATATACGAGGATATTTATTCGGGAGATAGTGCGACTGCACGGAGTTCCAGACACGATTGTGTCAGATCGAGGATCAGTATTCACCTTGCACTTTTGGAGGAGTTTCAGAATTCATTCGGCAGCAGATTATTACACAGTAGTGTATTTCACCCTCAGACGGACGGTCAGACAGAGAGTGAACCAGGTGTTGGAGGATATGCTACTGACTTGTGTTATTGATTTCTAGGGTAGCTGGGAGGATCATATTCCGTTGATAGAGTTTGCTTATAACAATAGTTATCAAGCGACGATTGGTATGGCTCCGTATGAAGCACTGTACGGTTGGCCTTGTAGATCCCCTATATGTTGGGCAGAACCGGAGGATAGCTTGTTGCTTGGACCAGAGCTGGTGAGACAGACTACCGAAAATATAGCATTGATTAGGGAGCGTATTCTAGCCGCTCAGAATCGACAGAAGAGCTACGCAGATCATAGACGGTGACATTTAGAGTTTCAGGTGGGAGATTATGTTATGCTGAAGATATCACCGATGAAGGATGTACAGTGATTTGGCAGAGGGAAAAGCTTGCCCCGAGATTTATTGGCCCTTTTCGGATTGTTGAGCGTATTAGGACTGTTTCTTATAGACTAGATCTTCCGACATCGATGTCTAGTGTGCACGACGTATTTCACATCTATATGCTCAGGAAGCACTTTCATGATGAGGAGAGACAGCGAGTGATGGATGCTCCGGAGATCGAGATTCAGAACGATTTGACTATATTTGAGATCCCAGTTTGTATACTTTCTAAAGAGGACAAGAAGCTTAGAAATAAAGTGATTTCTTTAGTGAAAGTCCAATGGAACCGGAGAGGATCTGAGGAGATTTCTTAGGAGCGCGAGGAGGATATGCGTCGTGACTATCCACACCTGTTTGAGCAGGTAAATTGTTTAGATTTTGTTTTCTTATGATTTATGATGATTTTGAGATAGTTATATTCATCTTTAACACTAGAATGGGGGTATTGTCACCTAGTCCTTAATCATTTGAAAATTATATGGTATATACATGAGGGGTTTCTTGTTTGGATTATTTCGCTCGATGTACTAATTTCATTTAGTTAAGGATTAAGGTGCGAATATTTTTTAGATGTTTTAATAATGTTTTTTATGTGTTTTGTGAGCCTAACATGCTAGATTTTGTATAAAAATAGATCAATATGTTGTATTTTGTAAAGAGAACGAGTTTCCAGTTAATAAAGCTCACCCACGAAATTCTTAATACAGATCTAGATCTGAGTTTATGTCTAACAAGAGTTTTGCAAGAAAGATTTTTGCTTTTGAAGTTTTCGACACGAAATTTACATGTTTAAAATTTGATTCGTTCTATCGATAATGATTAGACTAAAATTGTCACATGTTCTGGTTATGCTAAATCACTTATGAAGGATTAATAATGTATATAATCATCGCACGAAAGATTTTGGATCAAACCATATAGAACAGAAACCTAAACTAGGGTTTCTGTTTTTACGCGATCGACCGTGGCGGTCGACCGCGTGTTGTGCACAGAAGCAATAAGCTTCTGCTCCAGTCACGGTCGACCGCTGGGGATTTTTCTGCTTTTGTCCTTTTGTGCTTAGAATTGTGTGGCTGGCATAATATCTATGTTATATGGGTTTGATATACCCTAAGAATTATGTACATGAGTTGACTACAGACATGAGTCTTATATTTGTTCACCGGAGTATGAGGGTGAACAGTATATATGTTGGTTTGACATCATTCACATGCTACAGTCCTCGTGTTGGACTATAAGGGCTCGTTTGGTACGCGGGAATGAGTGGGAATGGAATTCAATTCCAACTCTTTTTTCCCGCGTACCAAACACGATGTACTTTTAGATGTTAGAATTAAAATTCCCACTTCTTATCAATTCCCACTTTATGTGAGAATTGTCATTCCCAACCATTTAACAAGGAATTGATATTCCCACTTAAGTGGGAATAAAAATAATCAAATGATTTCCATTTATACCCTTCTTAAAAGATGCAATTAGATATAAATTCCTATATGAAAATTATTTTTATAAAAAATATCTTATCTTAAGCTACTAGTACAAATATATAAATAAATATAAGCATGAATATAACATGCACAAGTTCCAATTTACAAACATGGTTCCTAAGTAAATTTATATCACTGACCTTAACATAGTTCCAATATCTTGTAATATTATTTTTTAATAAATTTCTGATATCGTTCCTATGAAGTATATTAACGCCGACATGTAGCATTAGAAGTTAGAAAAGTGAAATTATAATTATTTATAATTAAAAATAATTTTTATAAAAATTATTTTTCAATTTGTAAGCCAAAAGTCCAAAATTGTTGCCGAGATGTTATGACAAAATATAACTATTACATAAAAATTTATTTCTCTAAGGAAAAAATTCATTTCTATAAAACTTATTTTTCTAAAAAAATGAATTATTTAGTTATTTTTAAAATATTTTTAAAATATTTTTAATATTTTTAAAATATTTTTAACATTTTTAAAATTCTGTGTTTTGGTAAGGACATTATTAGAAAACTAAATTTTATTCTCACTTGTGAACAAATGATACCAAACGAGGGAATGAGAATAAGATTGTCATTCCTGTTCCACTCTCTAAACGCGCCCAAACATGAGAATGAGAATGTGCATTCCATTCCCACATCTATTCCATTCCATTCCTATATTCTTTCCATTCTCACTTGACTCCATTCCCGCGTACCAAACGAGGCGTAAGTTACGAGTCCTTGAGTCGGACTATAAACTATTGAAGTCCTTGTGAGGGACTATGAGCTATTGAAGTCCTCGTGTTAGACTGTGAGTTATTGAAGTCCTTGTGAGGGATTATAAACTATTTAAGTCCTCGTGTTGGACTATAATCCACTACAGTCCTCGTGTTAGACTATAATCTACTACAGTCCTCATGTTGGACCTTAAGCTATTTCAGGATTTCATATTTGACGTATGACAGATTATTTATGGTATGGTTGGAGATGAAGTCATTACTCCACGTTATAGTTTGGATTTGATAGTTAGCTATTTACAATATGAGTTTAAGGGATTGTGAGTTACCCACACACATGTTGTAAATTCCTAAATATCAAACTTTCATTTTATTTCAGAGTTTATGATTGACTATCTATATGTATTAATAGTTATTTTCTATCCAACTAGCCCTTCCCCTTAGGATTGGTTGAGATGTTACTCGCTATAGCGTTTTGACGCTCGTTGTTTCCCCACTTTCAGTTAACGAGCTAGGTGCACGGAGAGCCATAGCTTGATGGACTTATTTTAGTAACTTTTTATAGATATTATTAGCAGTTTATTGTTAGGACTTCACGATGATTTTGTTTTTGAACATTGAGATATTATTTCTAGTTTTGTAAAGGCGAGGTGCCTAAATATCATTTTATTTGATTCTTATGTCGAGACATTTGTATTCAGTTCAGATATTACCTTTGTGGAGACTTATCCATTTATATCAGTGGTAGTGATTATTCTTCTGAGTATCTGTCGTTTAGTGTCCTTTCTGTATATCCTCTTTTGCCTGTTTTGTACCTATACCTGTTGATTCCACTATATAGATATTTATTATGATGGTGAAACATGTTATTGCACGATGTAGTGCATGACAGGTTTGACATTCTTGGTTTCATTTCTGACTGTCGCCTTGTTGAAACCAGGGCGTCACAGTTCAACACGACGTTTGAGGCAATATCATCTTCCTCCAAACCTTTCCCTTAGTTAAAGATCATACTTTTATGAAATAATTGATTAATACAATACTTAAAAGTTTAATTTGAGGTGATAAAAACCTAGTTTTTGATATTAAACCTTAAACCAATGAAAAGATATGTAGATTTATTTGTTGTTTTATTAGTTTTGATAATCATGATCATTAAGATTATTTTTAATTTGTTAATTATATTTTAATTTGGTTTGAAACCCTAGTTAACTAATTTAAATGAAATTTTGCTAATAAAGATGTTTAAACCCTAAGTTTATGATACATAGGTAATGTAATCTTGTTTAAACTAAATCTATATCTGTGTAATAATCAGAATTAATATCATGTTGATAAAATATGCCTTACTTGAGAATCTTGGTTAATTAGGATGTTAAATCCTAATTAGTTTAATTCAAGAGTTTTAATCACGTTAACATTTGTTAAGTAATTACAAAAGTTTAAATCATGTTTTGCTTTGCATGCTAACAAAATTTTGTTTTCGAGATAAGTTACAAAACACAGAAACTTGAGAAAACCCGAGATAGTATAATAGGTCGACCGATCCCAAGAGATCAATCGACCGATTGCATCACCAGGGTTTATAAACCCTTTCAGGCCGGCCGGCCGATAAGGATCAATCAGTCGACCGATGAGGTCTTCTTACAGTGTATTTTGTGCACGTTTGTTGTCGGTCAACCGATGCTTTAGAGCGGTTGACCGACACCTTGTTTTGTTTGTGATCAATTTTTTTGCACGTTTAATCGTAACGCAGGATTCGATCCGTACGATGATACACGCGTACATCCATGGGTGTCCACAATTATAGTTGTGGCACATACACGAATATCCCAAAGAGGATTATTACAAGTATTGTTTCGACCATGTTTGATTTAAAATTAATTATAATATATATGCATGTATGGATATCGTTGATGAGCACAGCTCAGTACTGCTTAGGATAGTGGGTCGATATGCCATTAGTACAGGTCATTGAGTCGTGATTTTAGAATACCTGATTTTGGTAGTCCGTCTCGTACGATGATGCGATGAGGCTAGAGAACCGCACTTCTAGGATACCTGATGTGGTAGTCCGTCCCGCACGTTGATGCAATAAGACTAATGAGCCGTGTACATATTTAGGATGCCTGATTCGATAGTCCGTTCCGCATGATAATGCGATGAGTTATAAAGCCTTACGAGATATTGTATTATGATATATCTGATAGCCTGAGTCTTTGGCGAAAACCATTTATGGATACGATTCATCTCTAAGTTATATTATGACTGGATTACTTCACGTTTGGGAGTTACAGGAGCTTTAGTTATTGTATCCACATCATCTACCCAAGGGTAGCGCAAGTTATATGGTCGATATTTATGATATTGCAGCAACTTTATTTTTCTGTATTGTTTTCCTTTATCTTTTATTCTTAGTTTGAAATTGATATTTAGCGATTCACAATTTGAGATATATGATATATACACGAGGGTTTCCTTGTTTGATTATTTTGCTCGACGTACTACGTCTCATGTTGTGGGTTTCTAAATATTACTCCCATTTAGATACAGGATAAATGAATAAGGTAGACTATGCATAATAGATAGAGAGCCTCCATCACATTTAGTAGCCCTTCCCATGAGGCGGATGGAGATAATCTTGTTAAAGCGCTCTGACACTGTTGTTTTTTCTTTTTATTTTTCCTTTTTATTTTTCCTTCTTTTCAAGTAGCAGATCAAAATTCCGGAGAGCCGCAGGTTGATGGATTTATAGCATAGTCGTCATCACTTATTTGTAGTAGTTGGTACTCCACCGTAGTTTAATATTTACTTTCAGACATTTAGAGTTTTGTTTTATTTTATAAAGGTTGTGGGCCTTAGTACTATTTTCAATTGACTATCATGAATTGAGATATTTCAATTTATTTCAGACATCAGTTATATTTTATTTTACTTAGATTTGGACATGATAATATTTATTGGATATTTCTTTCTATGTCATGTTCATTGCATTTATTACTCTTATTTTGCATGTTTTGTACCTAGACTTGTTATTTGATTCCACTAGAGAGATATTACTATGATGGTGAAACATATTGTTGCACGGTGTAGGTACATGACAGGTTTGACATCTCTGGGTTCATTTTGGACTGTAGTCATATGTGAAAACAGGGCGTCACACATTGCAACCAAGGTATGCCTAAAAGAGCATCAAAAAGTAGTGAAATACTTAAGCAAGCTGCAGGTGTCTATACTATTGAAATTTACAATATATTTCAAAATGAATTGATAAAGAGCATATCAATATCGATGATTGAACTTGAAAATGATGGGGCATTATACACTTATGAGCTCTTATGAGCTAACTAAAAAGGAGCATAATAGAAAGCACATTGGTTCATTTTAATTCTGTAGATTTTTCACTTGATTGCACATGCAAGAAATTTCAGTCGATGGGCTTATTATGTCTTCATGCCCTACGAGTACTTAATGTGAAATGTGTTAAGAGGATACCTGATCAATATATTTTGAAGAGATGGACTAAAAATGCCAAGGAAGTTGTTGGAACTCCTCTCCAAGGTGAATTCTCTTGCAGAAATGAAAAATCTTCTCCAAGGTGAAAAATCTTATCTATAACTGAAAAGTTATAGATAAGATTTTAGTAACTTTTGGTAGTGCTGATATTGTGGATGCTCATCTTGATCAAATAACCGAGCAAGTCGAAAGGTTACTCATAAACTTAGGTGATGGCAAAAATACTAATGGAAAGAATAGAACTATTCCTAACAATGAAAAAACTGATGAAACACGAAAGGACATCTCTATTGAGGATTCACCAGTGTTGGATCCACCATGTTTAAGGCCCACAGGGCTCACAAAATGCTAGCATCAAGATATAAATTGAAAGGAAGCAAAAGAGAAAAGCTAAAAAATTGAATATTCCATCATGTAATGTACTGGTTCCTTGCATATATGTGTTTTTAATTGATCTTAGGTTTTTTTCGTTAGGGGTTGTTGATTATTTTGTAGGGAAATCAAAGAGAAAAGCAACTGTAGATTATTCTAATATAAATAATCCCATCAATGTAGATTTAAATTTAGGCGGTCCTTAGTACAGTACTCCTTCAAGTATCATACTTTTATAGTTGTCGTATGTTACGTTCAGTATCGATTAACATACTAATTTAGTTATATTTAGGAAAAATAAACAAAAATGGCAATGGAGGGTCCTCTAATGAATCTGTCAGCTCACAACATACCCTTGCTTTAACCTCGTCATTTCATCCTTTGTTGATGCAAACTGATCCATATCCAAGACATGCTGGAGGTTATACACCAATGAACCAATAGAGAAAGGTTATTTCAACCACCAGAGTGTGCTTTTGTCTTCGAGATCACCATTACATTCATCAACCACATTGATAAGAATGTGCATCATATTCAAATTTGCCTCAGGTCTACCAAATTATTTCTCAAGTAACTCATAATTGTGTCTACATTCAAACTTAAACTCTGTTTTTCCATGTCAAGGATATCCTTACACATGGAGTTTTGATGGGTCCAACTTTCAACCTGGTATCCTTCAAGGAATGTCGAACATGCCAAAAACTGACATGCCTCGCTCAAGTTCAAGTTCAAGTTCTATACCTATACAAACATTTATCTTATATTTAGTTTTTATTTTTATAGAAACTCCTTACTGTGGGTAGCCTATGTATCTTGCAGGCACTAATTTGTTATAGACTATACCAAATTTTTCAAGCACGTAGTCACACAATTCAAGTGCTTCGGGAGTTATGGAGTTTAATTGTGAAGAGCTTAAAGCATGATTAGAATGAACAATCACTGATTTCATTTTTCTTGAACATTTTGGAGAATGGATTTATGGTTCTATTTTGATGTATTTTTTTAAGCTAAAGGTTGGATTTGATGTATTCACCTATTTAATGATGGCTTATGTGTTCAATTATGGTAAAATCACAATTTGTTCAGATATTTTCAGTCCCTCTCGGTTACGGATGGTTCATATTACTCATTAAGCAAAGTACGAAGGTTACAATATTTATCACATCTGTTGTGAAGTTTGCATCAGTTATAAACGTGATCATTTTTTGGTCATTTTCAGAGCGGAACGCAAAGCATACTACAAAGATATAAATGAAACTCACTGTTTTACTACTACCAGATCAAAGACTTTTACCTCCAGTTAAAGTTCACGTAGTCTACTTCTAACATGATATTAACTGATACGTGTAAGTATTGGTTGATATTTGAACCTATGCTCAGTTCATATTTCACTAATCTATTCATATTTGAAAACATTTTAAAAATGTCACTACTATACAACCAATACTCAGTTCACATTTTAAAACTTTAATATTTTTCTCAAAGTTATGTGTGTTTATGATTTTTCCAGATAGCTATTAGTGATATAATCACATCATGTCGATGCACAAAAATTATCTTTACCATTATTCACAAATTTATAGCTCTACTATTTGTCATTTAGATTCCCACTCCCCCAAATTTATAGCATTATTCAAAAATTATCTTTAGCATTATTCAGAGACAAAGCATCAGCTATATTTTATTTATTTATTTATTTATTCTGAAATGGTGAAGAGACTTGGTATTACTCAAACAACCTTTACAAAATATACCTAGGCATCCCCATAATTGTTGGAATATCAAATTAAAATGTTAGAATAAATAAGGTTAATAGCATGAGTTTTAGAAGTGCAAGGGTCATAAGTTTAGAAGGGGAAGAGACATAGGTTATGGAAGAATAAGAGTAACTTACTCATTTATGATATTTATCTTTATGGCATTAAAATAGGAGTTTAAATTGTGACTATTGGTATGCCTAAACGTTTTTGTTTTGAAGCCTATATAAAAGGCTATTGTAATCCTTGTTTGATATAAAGAAAAAAAATTAAAGAAATTTAAGTGAGTTCTTTGTCTTCATTTGAGAGAGCTCTAAGTTCGTAAACTTAAGAGTCATCAGTGGTATCAGAGCCACTTGATCCAATTTTTCCATTCTCTCTTCTTCTCATGGCTACTACAAATAATCTTGTCAATCCTCAAGTGCCCAAATTATTGAAAGATAACTATGAGAGTTGGTCAATCCAAATGAGAGCCTTATTTGGTTCTCAAGAGTTGTGGGAGCTGATCATTAATGGGTTCACAGAACCTACACCAGAAGTAGAAGCCACCTATACCGCCTAGGAGAAGAAGGCTCTCAGAGAATAAAGAAAGAAGGATAGCAATGCTCGTTTTCTACTCTATCAAGGGTTGGACGAGTATACCTTTGAGAGAGTTGCCGAAGCAACAACGAGCAAGGAAGCATGGGAAATCTTTGCTAGCATCTACAAAGGTGTCAAGCGGGTGAAGCGAATCACCTCAAAACTTTGAGGGGTGATCTTGAAGCTGCTCAAATGAAAGATGAAGAAAAAATCTCCGATTATTATTCAGTATTCACGATTACTTCTAATTGTGAATAAAATAAGAAGAAATAGAGAGAAGATGGAGAACATCCGAGTGATGGAGAAGTTGCTCCGATTCCTCACATCAAAATTCGAGCACGTGGTGGCGGCAATTAAGGGGTCAAAGAATTTGAAGGAGATCTCAATAGAGGAGCTCTTGGGATCTCTCCAAGTTCATGAACAATGAATGCAAAAGAAGGCTAGTTCCATAGTTTTGGAGCAAGTACTAGAGTCAACATTGACTCTAAGTAATCAAGGCTCACAAGGAAGAGGTCGTGGTCGTGGTCGTGGTAGAGACAGGGGATGTGGTCCCAACAGCAAACTACTCAAAATCAAGTGGAGACCCAAAGCTTTAGAGGACGAGGACGAAGCAATCATGGAAGATCCACACCTGGGCGTGGAAGCAATAAGAATGTTTAGTGCTATAACTGTCACAAGTTTGGGCACTATGCTTCAAATTATTGGCATAAAATTGAAGACCAAATCAATCTTGCCGAAGCAACAAATGATGTGGGTAACAACTCTACGCTTCTTCTTGCTAAAGATGATTCAAGTGTTGAGATTGATGCTTGGTACCTTGACTCGGGTGCTAGCAACCACATGTGCAGGAAGAAAGAACTTTTCATAGAACTCACAGAAGGAGTTCATAGAAGTGTGAGCCTCGGAGATTCTTCAAAACTCTCAGTTGAAGGCAAAGGGAAGATTAAAATCTACCAAAAAGATGGTAAGCCCGAGTATATTTCTGATGTTTACTATATTCCTAATATGAAAAGTAATATTCTTAGCATCGCTCAATTACTCGGAAAGGGATACAAAATATATATGGAGAACAACCATCTTTGGTTGAAAAATGCAAATGGAGGCCTCATAGCTTGTGTTAAGATGACAAGAAACCACATGTTTCCCTTGCATCTAAACACGAAAGTCGACAAGTGTTTTTAAGGACTCATGGAGAATGAGTCATGGAGGTGGCATCTTCGCTTCGGCCGTCTAAACTTTAACGGTTTGAAGTTACTGTCTACAACTGGCATGGTACAAGGTCTACCAACAATTGATCCACCGAATCATATTTGTGAAGGTTATGTAATTGGCAAGCAACCACGACTTCCTTTTCCCAGTGGAAAATCATAGAGAGCAAAGGCATCATTGCAACTTGTTCACACCGACATCTGTGGACCGATCGATCCCGTCTCTTTGGGAGGTAATAGATATTCTATAACCTTCATTGATGACTTTAGTAGAAAGTTGTGGTGTACACTCTTAAAGAAAAATCTGATGTCTTTACTACATTCAAGCATTTTAAAGTTTTAGTTGAAGCAGAGAGCGACCACAAGCTAAAAATTCTTCGATCTGATCGAGGTGGTGAGTACACCTCAAATCTGTTTTAAGAATATTGCAGGGAGCAAGGTATAAAGAGACAGTTTACTATTGCCTACACACCATTGCAAAATAGCATTGCAGAAAGAAAGAACCGGACCATCCTCGACATGACAAGAACCATGCTCAAAGAAAAAGGATTGCCAAAGCAGTTCTGGGCAGAAGCTGTGGTGTGCTCAGCTTATTTGCTCAACCGATGCCCTACAAAGATAGTGAAGAACAAGACACCTCAAGAGGCATGGAGCGGTTACACGCCTAGTGTGGCACACCTACGAATTTTTGGTTATGTTGCATATGCTCAAGTACCTGAAGTCAAAAGGAAGAAGCTTGACAATCACAGTGAAAAATGTATTTTCATCGAATATAGCGAGGTGTCGAAGGCATACAAGCTCTACAATCCACTAACCAAGAAACTAGTTATTAGTAAAGACGTTGTCTTTAATGAAGAAGCATGGAACTGAAGCAATAAAGATCAACCCGTGGTGAATGAACCTGATGAGTCTCTACATGAGGAACCTTCACTAGTTACACCACCATCTCCTCCACACTCTACACCCTCTCCTGCAAGAGGTTCTCCATCTTCTGGAGAAGGTAGTAGCAGCGGATCTACCGTGCAACGAGATCCCATCAAAATGAGAAGCCTCAGGGAGATCTATAAGCAGATAGAAGAAGACGGAGAGTCAAATCTCTTCTGCTTATATGCTGATCATGAACCTCTCACCTTTTAAGAAGCCGTAAAAGAAGATTGTTGGCGAACAGTAATGGAGGAGGAGATCCACGCCATCCAAAAGAAGGATACTTGGGAGTTGACAACTCTTCCACAAAATCACAAGGCAATAGGGGTCAAGTGGGTGTACAAGATCAAGCGCACAACAAATGGTGAAGTTGATCGGTACAAGGTGATGCTTATAGCGAAAGGTTACAAACAAAAGTACGACATCGACTATGAAGAAGTCTTTGCTCCGGTTGCTCGACTTGATACGGTGAGACTATTAATTTCACTTGCAGCACTTCACAGGTGAAATATATATCATTTGGATGTCAAGTCAGCATTCCTCAATGGCGTTCTTGAGGAAGAGGTGTACGTGCAACAGCCAGAAGGCTTTCTTATGAAAGGGCAAGAAGACAAATTGTACTATTTGAAGAAAGCCTTATTTGACTTAAAGCAGGCACCACGGGCGTGGAACGCCCGAATTGATGGCTATCTTCATCAAAACGGATTCATTAAATGTCTCTATGAACACGCCATCTACATGAAGAGGAATCATAAAGGCGAATTTCTAATGATTTGTCTTTATGTTTGTTTGTGGAAAAATTTGCAGTAAAAGAAATGAAGGAAAATTGATTTGTATTCCTTTAATCTCAGTTACAATTGGATTTCCTGATTACAAAAGAGATGAGAATGAATTTGATTCTCCCCTTTGTTTAAGACTGGATTCTTCTTAGTAGCGATGGAGTGCCTCCTTCGAATGCTCGCGTCGAATTCACTCTCCGTTGACGATCCAACCGTCCTATCTCACAGGAACAATGAACTTGTATGGCAAGTTTGATTGAGAACTCTTAACGAATTTAAGAACTTAGAATGAGTTGAAAACTCTAAAATGAGTTGTTGAAAACCGAATAATCGGTTAGTAGCCAAATAGATTTCCTTCTTGTTGAAGAATCCTTTGGGATTTTACTTCTTAACTGCTGAGCAGTTCTTTGATTTTCAGAAATCTCCCTCTGTGCCCAAAAATCCAAACTTAGGCGGATCCTTGATCTCTAAATCTTTAACCTCTTACTCAGTTAAGTAATGCGGTTATTTATAGGGGGATAAGAGGTGTAACTAACCCCTAGATCCGCTCCTAAATGGGCGAAAATCCCTCAAAACGTGGGATAAACGGTTTCGAGACCGTTCAATTTGAGTTTGAACAAGTCAAACGCCTAAATTGGCGTTCTGGGCCTTAACTCTACGTCTCAGACTTGGGACGCAGAGTTAGTTATTCGCGGGTGATTGAAACGCACAGGCCGCTTGCGTTCTGTGTCTTAACTCTGCGCCTCAGACTTGGGGCGCAAAGTTGGGCGTCTACTGAAGAACGCACAGGCTGTTTATGTGTTGATTCTTAACTCTGTGTATTAGATCTGAGACGCAGAGTTGAATGTCTGCTGGAAAACGCACAGGCCGCGTGCGTTTTGATTTTGAGAGGCGCAGAGGTGGACTCCGTGTTTGGAGGAGATTATTGTCTTGTAACCTCTTCTAAGACAGCATTGCAAAGACTATTTGATCTTTGCTTTAGTTGTTATGGAGTGTGAAAGTTGTCAGATTGTAACTCTCACCGTTGCTTGTGAAGGCTACTGAACAGAGTTTTCACTAGTTGTTAGAAGTGTCGTCGAATTGTAACTCTTCTCGATTTATATGAAAAACCCTCCATTAGTAGCTTTCATTTGTTAGCATGAAAGTTATCTGCGTTGTTAAAACTGGATGGGGATCAGCTATCTATTGTGATTTTTAGACAGCCTACAATGTTGATGATTTATTGTACACAGGAAGCAGTACCGAGATGCTTGCTGAATTCAAGGCGACAATGTTCAATAAATTTGAGATGACGGACAATGAATTGATGTCTTATTTTCTTGGCATTAAAGTGAAACAGCAACAAGAGGGGATTTTTATATCCCAGAAGAAGTACATGAAGGAGATCTTAGAGAAGTTTAAGATAAATAAATGCAACCATGTGAACACCCCAGTAGCCATTGGAATGAAGCTATCAAGAGAAGGAGACGGACGTTTCGTGGATTCAACTCTTTTCAAAAGTCTAGTTGGCAGCCTGAGATACTTGACGATCACAAGGCTCAATATGACTTATAGAGTCAGACTTGTGAGTCGTTATATGAAGACACCGAATGAGTCTCATTGGCTAGCTGCGAAGAGGATACTAAGGTATATCAAAGGCACACTCAACCTATGTCTCTTCTATGCATATGATGAAAATGCACAACTAGTTGGTTACTCAGATAGTGACTGGGGAGGTGATCAAGATGAGAGGAAAAGTACCACAGGCTATGTCTTCTATCTTGGGTCAACTGTATTTTCATGGACCTCAAAGAAGCAAGGAGTTGTAGCTTTATCTTCATGTGAAGTAGAGTATGTAACGGCTGCATCTACAGTATGTAAAGCAATTTGGTTGCGAAACATATTAAAGGAGTTGGATCATCCACAAGAAGACTCGACCGTAATTTTTTTGGACAACAAACCAGCCATCCAGAATGCAAAGAACCCAGTACATCATGGGAGGAGCAAACATATAGATACACGGTTTTATTTTCTCAGAGACCATGTAAAGCAGAAAACCATTGAACTAAAACATTGTCACACCACTGAATAAGTAGCAGACATATTCACCAAGCCATTATCAGGTAAAACTTTCATGAGGCTAAGAGACATGCTTGACATAAAGACATTTTGATTTGAAGGGGCGTGTTGGAATATCAAATTAAAATGTTAGAATAAATAAGGTTAATAGCATGAGTTTTAAAAGTGCAATGGTCATAAGTTTAGAAGGGGAACAGACATAGGTTATGGAAGAATAGAGTACTTTACTCATTTATGATATTTATCTTTATGACATTAAAATAGGAGTTTAATTTATGACTATTGGTATGCCTAGACATTTTTATTTTGAAGCTTATATAAAGGGCTATTGTAATCCTTGTTTGATATAAAGAAAGAAAATTGAAGAAATTTAAGTGAGTTCTTTGTCATCATTTGAGAGAGTTATAAGTTCGTAAACTTAAGAGTCATCAAGAATTACAAGACTTTACTTACAAAACTTCGTATTACTCCAATCTTCTACTTATTGTGTTTTTTTTCCAGTTAGCTTCTCACAAGCTCTAGTTCGATGAAGCTCAAACAACAGAAGGGGGAAAAAGGTAAAAGGCAGAGAGAACATGATGATAAGAAAAAAGGAAGGAGAATAGTAACTTGATTAATTTTTGGATTTTTTTTATTTACTTTGATTTTTTGTTATTTTCAGATAAGGATGATTTTGATTCAATGAGTATAGTTAGGCATCACATATTAGTTGTCCACGTGGCAATCTAGGATAGGTTGGATGCACCATGTAGGTGTGCCTATGTGGAAAAACATTGCACCAAATACTTTCTCCTCAAAATAAAGACTAGGAATATATTACAAAATAAGGTATGAGCTAAAACTATAACTAAACACACCTCACAATATCTTATAATACCTACTAAATCCCCCTCAAGCTGGAGCATATATACTACATATTCCTAGCTTGTTACAAATGGAAATAAGACTAATTTCAAGATTTGGTAGCATCATCTTTAAAAAGTGCAGCCACGTCTAGAAGAAACCCTAAACGGGCTAACTAGAAGAAATACTAGCCAGGTTAGCTAGTAGAAATTCTAGACGGGAAAGCCAATAGAAACCATAAGTAGGTAAACTAGCAGAAACCCTAGACGAATAAACCAGATGAAACCCTAGGCGTACTGTAGAATTGGCGACACAGCGACAAACTTCGGATTTTTTGAAGCATTTTGGATGTTGCACGGTCGACCGCGAGTGGCGTTGCGGTCAACCGCGAACGTGCACAGCATAAAGAAAGTCTCTAGACTTTTTTACGATTGACCGCAAGTGGCGCGATGGTCGACCGGCAAAACCACGTAGTATTTTTTGGTTTCGGTCATTGGATCCGGTCGACCGCAATGGGTTCGGTGGTCGATCGTGAGTCGGGTCTGGGTCTGCTTTAGTTTCCTACACTGTTTGGGTTTCCTGTTTTATATAAATAGGAACACGATTTGTTTAGAATTTATTGGATTATATTGATCATTTTTGGGGTAGCTTGAAAGAGAGTTTTGAGCACAGAAAAAGGGTTCTTTTCTGAGCAAATTGTGTGTGGGTTTTGTGAGAGATTTGAGGGTTTTTTTTAAGAGGTTAGTTTGAGTGATCTTGTAATCTCTATTTTGTACTCTCTTTCTCTATAGTGAAAACCCCTCTCCTTATCCCGTGGACGTAGACAATTTGTTGAACCACGTTAAACTTTGTGTTTGAGTTTGTGTCATTATTGTTTGATTTGAGTTGTCTTCTCTCTCGGTGTTTGGTTTGGTTCTTCGGTGCACAACAAGTGGATTCCGCGTACAAGTGGTATCAAAGCTCGGGTATGCTTGAGCTATTTGGAGTAGATCACTTTAGAAGTTCGACTAGGGCTTCGTTTGGAGTTAAATGTGGGATCTTTTTGCTAAAAATTATATCTTATCTCAGTTTTGGATCTATTCTTCAGTTTGTTTCGTATTGATTGTTAGTGTGTTGAGGAAGATGACTGGGAAAGAAGTTACTTCGGGTGTTGAGGGTGGTGCTTCTGGCATGAAGACTATTCAAAATTTGAATATCCACTCTACGAAAATAGATGTAAAGAAGTTTAATGGTACGAATAATTTTGGATTATGGAGATGTGAGGTTTTGGATGTGCTAAACATGCAAATTTGAAAGATACTTTAAAATTAGATGGCAAGCCAGATGATATTGATGAGAATGTTTGAAAGAAGATGAACAAAATGACGTGTGGTATGATTAGGTCTTGTTTGACTCAAGATTTAAAGTATGATGTGATGATTGAGACTTCAGCTAAGAAGATTTAGGAGACCCTTGAGAGCAAGTATATGACCAAGAGTGTGAAAAAGCGCTTGCATTTGAAGCGGAGGTTTTATCGCTTCCAATTGAAGAAGGAAATCTCCATTGGTGATTACATGAACCACTACACGAACCTTCTTACGAATTTGGCAAATGTTGATGTTATGATAGAGGATAAGGACAACGAATTGTTATTGTTGAGTTCCTTACCAGATGAGGAATATGAGATCTTTGTTCGTACCCTAATTAATGGGAAGACATCCCTTTTATATAGTGAGGTCACCACTGTACTTATGAATTATCAGCTTCGAAAGAAAGATAAGAAGTCTACAAGTGACACAACAATAGATGAATTGATTGCAAGAGGGAAGAATTCAAACCGGAAGAATGTGAAGTCACAGTCTAGAGGGCACCTACAATTAGTAAAGATTAGCGTGTTTAGTGTAAAGAGACTGATCATTGGAAGAAAGATTGTCCAAAGCTCGATGATTGTATGAAGAATAAACAGAAGGAAAAAGGGAAGCAATCATCATCAGAAGCGAACATCATTATATAGGATGATAATCTTTCTGACTCATCTATTTAATCGCTTTCTATCAGTCCCACAGGTTGCTATTCGGAGGAATCCGAGTAGATGTTGGATAGTGGTGTGAGCTATCATGTATGCCTTAGAAGGAAATGGTTCGCCAGTTTTGAGAAGCTAGAGAGTGGTGTGGTATACATGGGTGATAATCGTGCATGTCAGATCCTTGGGATAGGAAGAATTAGCATTAAGATATATGCCGGGACAGTTAGACAGTTACATGGTGTGAGATACGTTTCTTCTTTGAGGAAGAACTTGATCTCGATTTGAGCTTTGTTGGAGAGGGTTTTAGAGTTCGTATCAAGGACATGATTCTTGAGATTGTGAAAGACTCGTATTTTGATGAAGAACGTCAGGAAGAATAACATGTACTATTTGATTGAGAATACAGTGACAGGTGAAGAGCTAACGATTTCTATTGATTCGTCTAGACTGCGGCATTTGAGGCTTGGTCATTCCAGTATTGATTTAGAAAAGAATGCATCGACCTGCAATTTGAAGTCCAGTGAACATTTTAATATGAGCAAAAAGACCAAGGTGAAGTTTGGCACCTTTATTTACCACACGAAGGGTTTTTTCGATGGAGTTCACGTGGGCATTTAGGGACCTTCTAAGGAGACATCATTGGGAGGTAATAGATGTTGGGTTTTTTTGTTGGTGGTTGTTCTAACATGCTTGGATTGCAACCAAATCCTGATTGGATAAAATCCTAGTAGTCTTTAACAGATTGTAGAAGTGTGAGATTGGCAGAAAGATGAAGGTACTTCAGTCTAATTTTGGTAGGAGGTACAAGAGGGACCTGTTTCTGCATTTGGGCCGAGCTCACGGCATTTTGACACTTCGGTGAAAAGAAAATCTTGGGACAACGAGATGAGATGACAGATTTGATGAGCTGATCCTTGCTAGAGAAGGACCGACGTTTGATGTCGAGCATTGATTCTGATGTTGAGGCTTCGACATATTTGGGTCATATTGATCATAGGTTGTCGACTGCTGCGATTGGAGGTAAACTCCATTGGATGTTTGGTCTGGTAATGTCACTTCGGTTGAGGCTTCGATGAGGAAGCTAATTGACTCTCAGCGGGTGAAGAATTTTGGACAGACCTTAGATGTATCGCAACGGATGGACAGTGATGCTACTCCATATTGGATGGAGATTACTCTACATACTCCAGATCATACTGTATCGTTTGGGATTCCAGCTGAGGTGACAAACTTAGGGGATCATTTGGATTTGGATGCAGATGATGAGTTGGTTGATTTGAATGCAGCTGGTGGATATGATTTAGATACAATCATTGGTTCATCTCAGGTGGAGGTGTTTGATTTGTTTCACTTTGGGGCTATTTGGAGAACTATCAGCCACATATTTGTTGGTGAAGAGTTGAGAACTTTTCTATTTGATTGAAGGCCTTTGGAAGTCATTTGGGGGAACTACGTGAAGGCTTGCTTCATTTGGCAAGAGAATACGTAGGTAGTCATTTATGATGCAGCCGATTTAATGGGTAGATACCGACGTTTAGAGAGTGTTCGCATTCTTATTTGGATCTCGACTTGTTGTGAATTGAATCCATTATTGTGATTTTATTTCACTTCGTACTAGACGCAACAAGTGGAGAATTGTAGAATTAGCGAAACAGCGACGAAGTTCGGATTTGTTGAAGCAAGGAACATTTTGGATGCTGCACGGTCGACCGCGAGTGGCGCTGCGGTAGATCGTGAACGTGCACAGCATAGGAAAAGTCTCTGGACTTTTCGCGATCGACAGCAAATGGCGCGGCGGTCGACTGGCAAAACTATGTAGTGTTTTTTGGTTTCGGTCATTAGATCCGATCGACTGCGATGGGTTCGACGGTCGACCGCGATGGGTTCGACGGTCGACCGCGAGTCGGGTCTGGACCTGCTTTGGTTTCCTGCACTGTTTAGGTTTCCTGTTTTATATAATAGGAACATGATTTGTTTAGGATTTATTGGATCATATTGATCATTTTTTGGGTAGCTTGAAGGAGAGTTTTGAGCACAGAAAAGAGAGTTCTTTTCTGAGCAAATTGTTTGTGGGTTTTGTAAGATATTTGAGGGTTTTCTTTGAGAGGTTAGTTTGAGTGATCTTATAATCTCTATTTTGTACTCACTTTCTCTATAGTGAAAACCCCTACCCTTCTTGTCCTGTGAACGTAGACAATTTGCTGAACTATGATAAACTTTGTGTTTGCGTTTGTGTTATTATTGTTTGATTTGAGTTATATTCTCTCTCGATGTTTGGTTTGGTTCCTCGGCGCATAACAAGTGGCTTCCGTACACAACACTTACAGCCAGCAGAAACCCTAGAAGGCTAAACAAGTAAAGACAACGTCGAAAGAGGAGCAATGTCATTAAAAATAATCGCCAAACGATGACGACACGCAAGCAGTAAGGTTGGTAGCGTTTATCACGGTGAACAATACACAATGTTTTTGATTATCGCATGAACAGTACCTTAATGAACAATAGACAATATTTTTTAGCTGGGAATTTTTTTGTGGAGGGTTTCTATGAAGATTTAGAAAACTATGATGATGAATATAAAGTTATTATCAAAACCAAAGAGTCGTCAAAGATGTAGCCATCGAGGGGGGCATGAAGGCCATGCAAAATCATCTCAATGACTTTGAGATCTAGAAAGATGAGAGAAGTTATAATCGAGTAGTCTCTGATACCATTTAGATAAATAGCAAATGCAAAGTTCTTATTCTATCCAACATTCTCCTCTGTTAAATAAAGGTTAGAAAGATATTACAAAATTAGTATGAGATAAAATTATATCTAATCGCATCTCATAATATCTCCTAATATCTATTACATCTACAATTACCAATAATATATAACACTAGGTTGCATGGGTAGTATAATATACATCCAAAAAGTGTATTGAGGAGTGCTTTAAATTAAAACATATATTATATAATTGAGTATTCATCCGAATAAGCAGATGTAGATATTCAAGAAGTGTCTAAGGCACGGCTTCCTAATAGAAGTACCCAGGTAACATAAATCTAACACCACACTTTTTTAAAATTGTCATGTTCCATGTTTGTGTCCATATTGTCTCATACAAAATAAGTCCTAACAACAAGAATAACATTCTCAGTAGTCATGGTACTGAAATTAATATTTAGCAAAATAATATGAAATAGATTTGGGTGACCTTCTGTTAGATTAAACTAAGGTTTACAAGCAACTTTGCAAGTGATGTCTAAAAGAAATATTGAATAACTTAGAAGGAAACAAATCATGAAGAATAAAATGGTTCGAAGATTGAAGGATAGGATTGGTCAAGTGAATGAAAATGAGCCGAAGCTCAGTGTAACTTAGAAGAATAGATATTGCAGGAATTATTTGACTGCGGACCTGATAGGTTAGAAAAAGGGATAAAGTTAAAAGATCACTGATTTACACTAAAAACAGAAAGACCATAATGCATACTTATTGTTCCGAAATTGAACTGAGAAGAAAATTTGAGAATGAGAAGAAGCCGCAGATGCAGAAGTTATGGCCAAGCAAAGGAAACTGATTCTTTAAACACAAAATCAAACTTTCACAATATAATTACCAATCAAGAAGGAACAGTTGTTTGCAATATTTCTTGTACTTTTCTTCAAAAACAAATATTTCTTGTACTTCAGAATTGTATCCTTTACCATGAACCTATTCTTGTAGTTATGTATCTTATTATGAGTACGCCATGAAAACTCAAAGAAGTTTGCAGCTACTTAAATTCACAATGATTAATTGGAAGGGAGAAGATCTCATGATCCAGTAGTTATGAAAAATGACCAGTACAATGGGCTTAAAGATCATTACTCTTAAAGCTCAACAAACCTTGTTCCATTTCAGCGGTTTCGCGTCACAATTCAGCACGAGAATCCTTGATATAGAACAACTTGAAAGGAATAAGTAGTTTTTCATCTTTCTTATGTATGTCAATTCTAGGCTCTAGCAAATGATAATGATTATCTTAAAATATCAAATGAATAAAAATTTAATGGCTTTTTCCTTGAAATATAAGAAGCCAATTTCCTCTTTGTGCTGGTTTTAGACAACCAGTTTGCATGCTAGAAATTCATTCAAGAACAAGGTGTTATCAGCTTATCACTCCATAACTGGACCAGAGTACAAAAACCAAGTAAACTTTTAACATGACAATGTGATATCACAAAGCTATAAACAAAAGCAATTGCAGTAGTCACTTATGGATGATGTGATGTCCATAGCAATGAAGTAGTCCTGAATAAGGGGTTCATCTTTAATTTCATCCCGCACTTGATGTATTCTCTATTCCCCTCATTTCTCATGGTCTAACTCATTGGTTTAGTTTTACGATGTTTTTTTTAAAATGTTATGCATGGTACTGATAAACTAATGTCGGACACAAAACAGAATATTACCCTTCTTGTGTTTTGAATTAACATTACTTGATTTGCATTAACATAACTTACATTGGATGAAAACTATCACTAGCATGATTCAAATAAACTTGCAACATGCATCAACAAAATACTGCATAGATTATGAAACATTTCGATTGGGGACTATCAAAATATTCAGGCAGTGCCTGAGAATTGACTAAGACCTAACAGTAACAGCACGTTCGTACAAATGAAGGGTTTCCTACTTTACTAAAATATTTTATGAAAATGAGTATGCTGCGACTGTACATGCAGAAGACATCCTTCAGAACCCTATCAGGCAATTTGACTGTTTGGAATACCCATGAAAATTTAAGACCAGATGCTTAGGATATGAACCCAGAAGTAGACCCTATGAATTAGGACAATATGCTAAGCTGATGTCTCTTTTCCACAACCAAGTTTGTAGTCTCTCTCAGCTAAGAAAATCAATGACATACGTTAAAGTCAAAAAAAAAAAAAAACTAAGAACAGTAATTGGAAATGATTACCAATATGATGATTAAACTGACAAAGTTCCACAGAGCTGATGCTCAAAGCAATGTAGTTACTTTCTTTGTCCAACACATATTGCATTGGAAAATGATAGTGGTAAGATACACAGTTTAAATTAGTAAAAAAATCTTGGAATAGAATTTTTTTTTTAAATTACTCAATTACTACTTAGGACAGTAAAGATAAAACAAGTTTAGTACAGATTCTACCATATCACATGATACAAAGTACTAGTTGTCTGGAAGTCTGTTGCAGTTAGCCAGCAGTATCATGGGTATATACAATTACATTTAAGATTTTATCTTTGTCATGATATCACTTTAGTTTTTCATTAGACAGTGTACTTGCTAACTGTCCAGTTATCCTGATAAAGATTTTAAAAAAAATTCTAACAAATTAAGCGAAATTACATTTGATACATAATTATTCGTTAGCTGTTCACTCTAGTACTATGGTGTGTTTGGTATCTCAATATTGCACCGAACAAGTAAAACCTGTCTCCTCATCGCCTCACCGGCCTCTCTAGGTTCTCAATGTTTCTCGATAAAATACAGTGAATAGAGATTTGTTTCCCCTTTTTTGAGGCAAAATTTAATTAAGACCTCAAGAACTCATTTATTTTATGTTTTCATTCTTTCTCGCAATAAAAGGAAATGGAGGAGGAAGAAATTGTGAATCACCTGAGGCGTGTGGAGCTTGAATAGGGGAACAGAACTAAATAAAAACTTCGCCGGACAAGAAGCTCAAATAAGCGCGGTAGGTAGGGTTTGGAGGTGAGCAAAAACGTCGCAGAAATTTAGAATTTTTGAATAGCAATGAGGACGAAGAGAGAGGGGGGGAGAGAGATAACCTGGCGCTGGAGAACTCGTAGAGCTTTCCTCGAGGCGAGAAGACGATTAGTCCGACCTCGGCATCGCAGAGAACGGAGAGCTCGAACGCCTTCTTCAAGAGCCCGCTCCTCCTCTTCGAGAACGTCACTTGCCTGCTCGTCGCGTTCTCTATCCTCCTCATCTCAGTTTTTCCCCTCACCATTTTTTCTCCTCCTCTTAAGAGAAAATTAACCAAAAAGGAAATAACTAATCAAATCGGCCGAGAACAAGAACAAAACAAGCAAGTAAAGTAACAGATGATCTAACCAGAAATGGAAACAAGACAAAGAGCCAAAATTGAACAGCTGAGGGTGGGATTTTTGTGGGAAGTTATAATGAGGAACCCCCAAAACCCCAAACCCTCCCTCTTTCCTTATTCGTCTTTTCACCTGAGGGGAGACCTCCAGAGAGAAAATATAACAAAAGCATAAAACAAAGAAAGGAAAGAGGCAAAGTAGAAGGCTGAGGGATCCAGGGCTCTGATTGGCTACTCTCGTTATGGTTTGATTCTCTTTATAATTATTATATCCAAATTCCTCTTTTTTAAAAAATACTAGGAAAAAATTACTGTTATGTCAGAGATACAGCGCAGAAACAAAACCAACAATGCTTTTTATTGGGGGGTGGGGACCAATGGCTTGGCTGTGGGGCCGCCCTCGTACGAGAAAATGGCAATGGTTTTGGCTCCTTGTGCACGCTACGTCCGTACAGATGAGGCCTTGGGATTTCGACACGTCTGTGTGTCTGAGATAATCGGGGATCGCTCCGTCTTTCGAGTGGGGGTGTGGACCACGTCACGTGGGTCTCTCCTTGGCCCGTATCCGCCTGCAGCGTTTTCCCATTTGTTAATTGAACCCGTCACATGTACTCCTTTTCTTTTTTTTCTTTTTTTTTTTAATAAATGGAGGATAAGATTGATTATCTATAATCTTTATCGGTACTCATCATACTCAATTGTAAAAAATAAAAAAAATAAAAAAATAGAGGAGTTGTCAAATTTTTACCAATTCAGAGTGATGAATGTTGCAAAGATATTGATCTTTATTAGTACTTTTCTTTTGGGGTTATTTGCACTTAAATACTTCCAAAGTCTACATTATTTAATTTTAATACCCTAAAGTTTTTTGTGACAAAAAATTCCAAAAAGTTTACAAAAATTTACCTTTTTTTACCTCCCTTGACTCATTTTGTTGTTTTAAGTTTTTTCAACCTTGGGGTGTTGTTTTTGGGTGGGGTGGCGTGTGTGTGTGTGGGGGTGTGGGGCCGGCGGGGGGGGGGGGGATATTTAGCCAAACATTTTTTTTTTGCATAAACAAAAGTTAAAAATTATGATTTTAATAAATATAGAGTATTTTATCATTTTAAAATAAAAATGGATTAATTATATTCATACATCCTAAAGTACGGTGAAATCACAAGGATGGCCCTAGAGTATGGGGCAATTTGCTTCACCCAAAATTAACCTTAGAAATAGGATTCCCACATGACAGATGTATTTTTGTAAATAAATTCTTCTGCTAGTATCCTAAAACTATGTTTGGCTCACACCCCCTCTGATTCTTCCCCTTTTATGGATTTCTCCATTGAGAAACCCTAGAATCCTCCTCCCTCCATTATTTTCGCTCTCTCCCGCTAATTTTATCTCGCCTCTCCTCTCTGATGTTCATGTCTCTCCCACCCTCTCCTATTTTGGACTAGATCTGTGGGTTTTGAGCTTCTGGATCATAGAAGCATCTTTGGATCTAAAATTGATGATGAGTGAGAGTGAGTTTGTACTTCTTAGGGCTTTTTTCAATATTTGTTGTGTTTGTATCTTGATCCTTCGCATCGATCTTCAATCTCCTTATTTGTAGCCGTGCCTTTGCAATCCAAGGTATAATTTTTGAATCCCAATTTTTTTAATTCTGATCATGGATGCACATCATTCTTTACATGATTTTGTCATAAATTTCTGAATGTATTTATATCATTAGCTACTAATTTGTTAGTAATTTATGAAAAAACTTTTTAAAAGTAATTTGTTAGAAATTTTTGAAATTAAATTTCTAAAACTATTTTTATCATGTTCTGTTGAATTACGGATGTTGTGATTTAATTTAAACTGTCTAAAATTAAATTTCGTCATATATTACATACTTGTTTTCTTGTCAAAATGGATGCACTATGATCTTTACATGGATGACATTGTGTGAAATGCATGTTGTTTGTGATATTTAGATTTTTGATGTATATTGTCAATACATTGAAATTATAATTGTTGGGTTGTATTTTATAATTTTTAGATTGTAGATGCATGTTCTATATGAATCAAAATAAATAAAAATTTAAAAAAAATTATAATGTTCGGATATGTCATTGCTTGTTAGATATTTAATAGTCGCTTTAAGATTTCATTATCCTTTCCATATATGAATTGGCTATTTAATTATAGTTAAGTTTTGAATAAATGAAAAAAAATAACTTTTAGCCTAATATTTATTTTGCAATAAATTTAGATGGATAATGTAGACAAATAACAATTAAAGAGGATATGTGCTAGTACAATTATTTCTTCTGTAGTTACAATAACCTGTCTTCTGAGAATGCATGCTAGATGCAAGTCAATTTCTAGTCAACAAAGAGAAAAAAAGATGGAAAAAAATATATTTCAGAGATGCTCACTTCAAACATGTATTGGAAGACTATAGTGATAGTTGTTGGTCTTATATTAGAATGAGACTAAGAGCCTTTTTTAAATCTGCAGGAATAATGAGAGAGAATGGATTCTTAAAGAATACAAGACATATATAAGTCGAAGAACAACTCGCTATGTTCCCAAGTGTAGTGGGTCATAAAACTAAAATTAGAGTAATAAGGACTGAGTTTATAAGATCGGGAGAAGCAATTAGTATTATTTTAATAGAGTGCTACAAACCATGAATGGGTTACGTGATCGCCACATGAAGCAAGCTCCTAATGAAATTCCTCCAGAGATTGCAAACAATCCAAACTATTTTCCTTACTTCAAGGTAAAAAAAATTCTCACCTTAAATTTTCAATTAAATGATTAAATATTTTATTGAATATTTTATAATATATAATTTTTTGTAGGATTGCATTGGTATGATAGATAGTACACACATCGATATAGTGTTGCCCAAAAACCTAGTTGCATGATTTAGAGGGTACAAAGGTATGACACAAAACGTCTTAGTAGCATGCATCCCTAATAAACTATTCACATATATACTAGCTGGGTGGGAGGGAGCAGCAAATGACTTAGGATATTACAAGATGCTTTGTTGAGACCCCAGTCTTACAGACTAAGAGTTAATGATGGTATTTTTCCATCTATCTGTGTTTTGAATAGTAAATTAAATACTTATATATAAATGAGTTCATAAATCACTGTTGTATTTAATGTAGGGAAATATTACATATGTGATGTGACGCTGGATACATCATATGCCTAGCTTCATATCTCCGTATCATGATGTATGATATCATTTAATAGAACACATCCGTAGGATAACAAATACTTGAAAAGAGTTATTCAATTTAAGGCACTTATCTCTAAGATTAAAAATTGAATGCACATTTGGTATCTTGAAAAACCAGTTTAAAATTCTCTCAGCAAAGCCTAATTATTCCTTTCTCGCTTAAGTGGACATTGTGTTAGCGTGTATCATGTTGCATAATTTTATTGTCCTAGAAGATCCATATGATGATATTTTAAAAGAATGTAGCTATTGATGAAGTGGAACTGACAAATGAAGATAATTCAACTATAGTGGACTATACTCAAATTAGGACACAAAGAGAGGATCGAGATGTAAGAAATGAATGGAAGAAGCTTAGGGACCAAACTGCTTAGGCAATAAGATTGGATTATTGTGCAAAGGGTGGTAATACAATGGAAAATGGCTTAAATTGAGTTGTTGGTTGTTGCTTACTCGGTTTTATTATGCTACTTATGTAATGTAATATGACATATTTGTAGTTTTGAATTAATTATACTGTATGAGACTTTGCTTGCAACTATCTATGATATTTTACTATGACTTTTAATGTTTGCAACTCTTCACGGTGTTTTTAGACTGTACTAAAAATGCATGACTATCTGCATATATTATTTTTTAAATTACCCAAAAAATGCACGATTATCATATATTGTTTTTTAAATTGTATTAAAAATTCATGACTATCATATATTATTGTTTTATATTCCTTTAAAAATGATATATCCATGTTTTACAATATATATAGCTATGGCTAAGAACGGTGTAGAAAAACAAAATGCTTCATCTCCTTCAAATGCAATACTAAATACTTCAGCTAGCATTAACATGAACTTTATGTCTTATCAACCTCAATCTTTCACTTCATCTCCTCATACTTTCTCACCATTCCCACCACATGATGACAATTATAGTGGAATGACCCAGCAACCAGTTCCATACATGAGCATGTTAAACAATCCTCAAGGTTTGCTTTTACCTACATATTGAGGTGGTTTTTTGATGGATTTATTGAGTTGCCGCTGGGAGCTTTGAGAGGTTAATAATATATAGGAGGATGGTTGTACAAAAGTTATATGTGATGGGATCTGAAAGGGTGGGTTTAATTTGTTGCTAATATTGGTATTGAGGAGGGTTAACGGGGAGTTATAAAACTGGCGAATAATTATGAGAAGCATCTGAAGGGGTGCTTTAATGTATAGATGTACATTGATGCATTTTATGTATGTATGTAAATTTTTTGCAAAAAAAAATGTATGCATATGGTTTATGTATGCATGTATGTGTTTTAGAGGGCATTTTGGGAAGAAATGTTTTAACATATCAATCCATTTTTATAATAGTATAAGATGAACCAAACATAGAAGAACCAAAAAATAGGAAATCAAAGAATTTTACGACAACTAAAATTTATCCTTAAAATATTTATAGATTAGGAAGGAATGAAAAAAAAACACCCTTTTCCTAATCATATTCTTTATGAAAATGGAACCAAGCAACCCCTATGCGCGTGTATATCAGTAATCTTGAGATTGCTAATTATATCTACAAGAGTAACCCTAAGAAAATAATATACTCTGGGTCAGACCATCTCCAATGGCCAACAATCTCAAAAAAATTTTGATGCAATGGCAAGGCAAGTAGGAAGGCATTTGAAAAGGAGGGGAGAGAAAGTGAGGAGAAAGGCAAAATTTGCCTTCCTGTTAACTTTCAAAATGGGCCCCACATGTCATAAACCTTTTATAATTATTCTCACCTTGTTTCTAAATGACTTTTTTGATCAATAATTATTTGAAATTAATTTTTTATTTTTTCACCACTATTTATTATTTTTCAAGATCTATAAATAGAGATTAAGTTTGTGTTCTTTGGACACCAAAAAAAATTTAAAATTTTGCTTAGTTATCATAGTTGAGTGATGTGGAGGAAAGATAAAACGAAAAAACTTTTTGAAAAACTAGTTGTTGTGAAGTTGAAAGGCAATTGAAAAAGGCAAGTGATGTGGAGGGAGAATAAAGTGAGGTGGAAGGAGAGAGAAAGGCAATATTTGCCTTGCCATTAGAGATGGTCTCATATACGTGATTACAGTGAGTAATTTGAGAATTACCCTGATACAGAGCTCATGGTACGTTGATGTTGTGGAATAGCTAGTGATGCATACGTCGTGAATTGCTATAATAATTTCATCACCTCACTCTGACTATATCTAGTCTACAATTTAAAATAACCGCTATTAAATGCATAAATATTATAACAAGTAATTTTTATGAGTTAAAAATTAGAATAGTCTATAACTCTTCATATCCATGTGATCATTTCACGTGACCAAAGAGAAAGCGGGTTAAATGTTATTGCAAAGCAAATTTTAGAAGCTGACGTCATATATATATCACTTGCCGAAATTAAAACGAATCAGTTGGCGTCTGAAGTTTGGCACCTACAATAATGTCGGATGTACCAACGTGATGCACCGCCATGATGCCTCCTTCAGAGTCCTTCTCGCTAACCTTATTTTAAACTTGAATTAGCTGTCAATGACGATAACGTAATGTTTATTTCTTCCTCTTCGTTTCCCTCCTTGGCTGGCAGCATTTTACACGTGGATCTTTTTTCCTCCTACTTTTTTGCTATTTTGGTCATGCAACAAAGGTTGATAATTTTGCCTTTGCCAATTGCCACTAATCTTTGGGCACCTCACTTGCTTTTGTCCAGACGCCGACGTTTCCACTACTACTGACTTGGGACCTTTAATTAAGTTATTAATTGCATAGGATTATTCTATTAATGGAAATGGAGGCATCCATGATTTGCGTTTGAACGGCGAGAGGGTTATTAAGGGATGGCGAAGGCGTGAATAAGACACTTCAACTAATCATTTTAGAACCTGGTGAATGAATATCGTTTCTTCTTATGGAAAATGATTATTCTAATTATTATCATTTGAAAGGGGTGGGGGTGGGGGTGGGGGTGGGGGTAGGGGGGGGGGACATTAGTCGTGCGTGGTAAAACCGATTTGAGCAAGACGTGAGTGGTCTCAGAGTACCAGGATGTCTTTTAGGACATACCAGGTTTACCTCCACTAAGAGAGGTCGAGTTTTTGCATCAAGTTGAAGCCAAGTACGATACTAATATCCCGAGCACCCTATCGTATGGCATCTGCTGAGATGAGGGAGCTACAGACCTAGTTAGATGAGTTATTATCTCAGGATTTTATTCACCAGGGTTATTCTCCGTGAGGAGCGCCGGTCCTTTTCGTGAAGAAGAAGGACGATAGTATGCACCTATGTATAAATTTTCGTGAGTTGAACAAGGTCACTATCCAGAATAGGTACCCATTATCGAGGATTGACGGCTTGTTCGACCAGCTGCAGGGAGCGCATCATTTCTCTAAGATTTATCTTTGTTCTAACTATCATCAGTTGCGGGTTCGGGAGATGAATATTTCCAAGACCGCCTTTTTGACTCGATATGGGTCTTTCGAGTTCCTCGTCATGCCATTTAGGCTGACCAATGCACCCGATATATTCATGGATTTGATGAACCGGATTTTCTGTCCATACTTGGACTAGTTCGTGATCATTTTTTTATTGACCGACATCCTTATATATTCGAGATCGGAGGTAGAGCACGAACAGCATCTTCGTTTGGCATTACAGACATTGTGGGATCATCAGTTGTACACCAAGTTCAGCAAGTGCGAGCTTTGGCTTTCTGAAGTCAGATTTTTGGGCTATGTTATTAGCCAGGAGGGTATTATAATAGACCTAACTAAGATAGAGGCCGTAGTAGATTAGAAACCGCCGAAGACGGTTACAAAGATTCGTAGTTTCTTAGGATTAGCAGGCTATTATAGGAAGTTCATTTAGGACTTCTCGAAGATTGCGACGCCGCTTAAACGTCTTACGAAGAAGGATGTACAGTTTATTTGGGGCACAGAGTTCTAGGAGGCCTTTGAGACTTTGAAGACTAAGTTGACTATAATGCCAGTGTTGGTTATTCCGAGCAGTGATAAGACCTTTGTCGTCTACACAAATATACCATTGTCGGGTCTAGGGGTATTTTGATACAGACCCGGAGAGTAATAGAATATATTTCGTGATAGTTAAGGACACATGAGTAGGACTATCCCACGCACGACTTGGAACTAGCAGCAGTGGCCTTCGCACTGAAGACGTGGAGACACTATTTATACGGAGTGCAGTTCGAGCTATTTACGGACCATCAGCGTTTGAAATATCTTTTTCTCAGAAGGAACTAAATCAAAGACAACAATGATGGTTGAGTTTATTAAGGGTTATGAATTTGTGATTTAGTATCGTCCGAGGAAGACAGATGTTGTCGCAGACGCGTTGAACAGAAAGCATCATCACAGGATTGTAGCTTTGAGGTTCTTGTTGTATTGGGATCTTCACAACCTTAGACAATTTAACTTTACGCCAGAGATTGGTGGAAACAGTATACATTTGGGGGCTATGTTAATATAGCCATATCGGAGTGATAGAGTGGTCAGAGCTCAGCTAGAGGACTCTTAGATTCAAACCCAAAAACGGGAGATTTTCAAAGAACTAAAATCTAATTGGACCGTTGGAGTAAATGGAGGCCTTCGAATGAAGGTTTGATTAGTTATGCCAACTAGTGCATAGCTAAAGAAGGAGTTGCTTGATGAGGCGCATCGTTCTAGGTACACAATGCATCCAGGCACAACAAAAATGCACAAGGACTTGAAGAGACATTTTTGGTGGAGCGTCACGCGTAAAGAGATCGTAGAATATGTGGCTAAGTGCTTTACCTGCTAACAAGTGAAGGCAGAACACCAGAGACCAGTAAGAATCCTACAACCTTCACCCATTCCAGAGTGGAAATGGGCAGATATTTATACGGACTTTATTGTAGGATTACCAAGATCGAAGAATTTGGATAATAGTGGATCGGTTGACGAAGTCAGCACATTTCATACCAATAAATACGACTTACACGACAGAGATTTATGCGAGGATATTCATCCAGGAGAAAGTGAGATTACATAGAGTTTTAGAGACGATTGTATCAGACCGAGGATAAGTTTTCACTTCGCACTTTTGGAGGAGCTTCCAGAATTCTTCCGGTAGCCAGTTGTCCTATTCTTGTGGTTTTCACCCGCAGATAGATGGACAAATAGAGAGAGTCAACCAAGAGTTGAAGGATATGTTGTGGGTTTGTGTTATAGATTTCCAGGGTAGTTAGGAGGACCACATCCCATTGATTGTATTCATTTATAACAATAGTTACCAAGTGATAATTTGATACGGGTGTATCTTCTCTTTGGAACTTAGTAATCCTCATGGGAGCTTAAGGATAGATGATTCTCATGATAGTAGGAGAATAGAGGTGTCAAACAGTATAGAGGAACGTAGGTTGGAGCGAGGAACGAGGCAGAGAATCGAAGAGTCAAAGTATCCAGATTTCAGCCTGTGAGTCGACTCATCAGGTTGAGTCGACTTATGCCTGTCATGAGTCGACTCACGAAACTAAGCCTAGCTCGCAATTCGGCTCTGACCAGTCGACTCATTATTTTATGAGTCGACTCATCAGTCATGAGTCGACTCATATGCAGTTTTAAGTCGACTCAAGAACTCAAGCCCTGTTAGCAAAAAGTCTCTGACCAGTCGACTCATCAGTTATGAGTCGACTCATATGAGGTCATGAGTCGACTCATAACTGTTCATGAGTCGACTCATCGGAGTTTTCCAAATTTGTTAAGGACTCTATTTACGTGTTTTCCTATTTGGGTTGGGCTTGGTTATTTACCACTTTGTCACCCTTGTTTGTACAAATATATAAGGGATTGTTTTAGGGTTTAAAACAATCAGAGAGTTTAATCAAGAGAGATTAGATTGTAATTAAGATTTGGAGAGCTTGTTCTTTAATTATAGAGTGAGAATGTGAGAGATTGTAAAGTGCATACTCATAATCTAGAGAATGTATTTTCTTTCCCCCAAAACCTGAGTTATTCTTGTGTTCTTATTATTTTCTCCTCAACCCACCTTTGATAATTCCACGATCAAAGGTGCTCGCACGGCAACTCGTATCAAGTTGGTATCAGAGCAATCAGATCCTGCAAAAGGATCATCCTGTGTATGGTCCTGACTCGATCGTAATACAAGAAGCTTGGCGAGGTCCTTATTTCATTGGAAGAGGTCCAGAAGATAAGGAGGGAGAAGATGTCTGAAGCAGATAACTCAGCAAGACTTGACGCTATGGAGAAACAGATAGAGATGATCAAGACTACTCTTACTCAGCTCATGGGTATCATCAATGGAGGGGACAAAAAGGAGGAATCTTCTTCGAAGGGTAAGAAGAAACTTTATGAGTCCGATGAAGAATGCGAAAAATCAGATTCGGAAGAAGAGGCCGAGGTTGTTAAGTCTGCTTCATATACAGGGGGTAAGAATTATTACCAAAACTTAAAGATTGATTTCAAAGTGGAGATTCCTGTTTATGATGGGAGTGTCAATGTAGAGAAGCTCAATGATTGGATTGAGCGCATGGAGATGTACTTCACTCTCTATGGATATTCATCCAAGGAGAAGATCGTGTTTGCGACGTTGAAGCTTTCGGGGCACGCGTTGACGTGGTGGAAGTCCTATTGCAAACAAAAAAAGAAGGCGGTATCGTGGAACAAATTCAAGGAGCTACTGAGGAAGCAGTTCTATCCTGTGGGGTTCCTTAAAGAGTGTTGGTACAAGTGGTACGGCTTGCGCCAAAGATTTAATCATATCGTTCAAGAGTATACGACGGAGTTCCAACAGCAAGTGATGGTTCTAAACATCGCAACGGATGAATACTCCATTTTCATGAAATACATGGCGGGTCTGAATAATTATATCCGGAAGGAGATGAAGCTATTCACGGTCGAGACGATTGCAGAGGCGAGCGTGAAGGCAATTACCATTGAGGGCAAACAGAAGAAGGGAAACGAAATGAAGGGTGATTCCAAACAGTCGGAAGGCAAGTCTAGTGGCTCTCAACATAAGGAAGAGAAGAAGAAGGGTGATGTGGGGAAGGCAGGATTGACATGCAATCACTGCAAGCAGACATGGCACATGGCTGATCGTTGCTCGGAGAAGTACCCCCATCTGAAGCTGAAAGGGTTGAAGAAGAAAGAGGAGAAGAAAGCATACGTGATAGCATAGGGTCCGAAGGAGGTTCCCAGGATGACAGAGCCCAACAGTAGCCTCAATCTTATGGCGGAGAAACAGGCCGCGAAAGAAAATGACGACCCGAGGGAGCAACTCTTTGTTTTGAAGTTACAGGTCAAGACCAGTTTGGTTGATGCCATTATAGATACAGGCAGTCAGAATAACCTGATATCTGAAGCATTAGTACAGAAGCTGGGATTAAAGATGGTGAAGCATCCGAAGCCTTATCCATTAGGGTGGATTCAGAAGGAAGCGGGATTGAGTGTGGTGAACTAGTGTATGTTCAGATTTGCACTCCATGAGTCGTATATTGATGAGATCACATGCGACGTGGTTCCGTTGGATATTTGCCAAGTTATTTTAGGCAATCCTTACTTGTGGGATAGACACGCGGTATATGATCGGCGGGCCCAAAAGTATACGTTCACCAAGGATGGCACGCAATTCATTTTTCGTTCGGCATCTCTTCCGCAGGAGACGAGTTTGGTGACGGTGACTCAGGCTAAGAAGTTGGTGAATGCGGGCAAGAAGTTTGTTTTGTTGATCATTCGGCCTTATGAAGAGCAGCTGAGTAGAATATGCTTGTCCACCTTGAGCAAGCTTCAGGAGGGAGATCTTGATAGTTTGAAGGCCAAGATATGTGGACTTGTTTTCGGAAATCACGGGACTACCACCACGGCGAAGTGTAGAGCATGAGATTATGTTGACCGGTGAGAGTTCTTTACCAAACATAGGCCTATACCGCACATCAGTACAGGAGTCTGAAGAGATCAAGAAACAGGTTCAGGAGCTCTTAGAGACGAGTGATAGTGCCGAGTTATTCACCTTACGGGTCGCCGGTGTTATTCGTGCCCAAAAAGGATGGAGGCTGGCGCATGTGCGTGGATTACTGGGCGCTCAACAAGATAATGATTAAGAATCGTTACCCACTACCATGGATCGATGATCTTATGGACCAGTTGGAGGGAGCGAGGTTCTTCACAAAGTTGGATCTGAAGTTTGGCTATCATCAGGTAAGGATTCGGGAGGAAGACACTTGGAAGACGGTGTTCAAGACCAAACAGGACCTGTTCGAGTGGTTGGTGATGCCGTTTGGGTTATACACTGCTCCGACGACTTTTATGAGACTTATGAATGATTTGTTGCGACCTTTCATAGAGGATTTTGTGATTGTGTTCCTTGATGATATTTTGGTGTACAGCAGGACCTGGGAGGAGCATCTTGTTCATGTGGAGAAGGTGTTTAGAGTGTTGCAGGATGGACAGCTAAAGCTCAACGGGAAGAAGTGCGAGTTTGGGAAGGATGAGTTGGTGTATCTCGGCTTCATCATGGGGAAGGGCCAGAGGAGGATAGATCCGGGTAAGGTGGCAGTGATCACAAAGTGACCGACGCCGAAGACAGTGACTGAACTGAGAAGCTTCATGGGGGCTTGCCAGTATTTACGCAAGTTCATTCGATATTTTTCGACTTATGCGGCACCGTTACATGGCCTCACAAAGGCTAAGGTTCAGTTCGAGTGGGGGAGGACACATGAGGAGGCTTTTCAGTTGCTAAAGAGGAAGATCTCGGAGGCACCGGTGTTAGCTTTGACGAATTTGTAGCGGACTTTCGAGGTGGAGACCGACGCTTCTAGTTATGCGATGGGCGCGGTGTTAATTTAGGATGGGAAGCCAGTGAAATACCATTCTGAGATGTTTACGGGTGCTATTGCGAACTACCCGACCTATGAAAAGGAGTTCTATGCACTTTATCAGGCGATTAAGCATTGGAGGATGTACTTGTTGGGGAAGGAGGTGGTTGTGCACTCGGATCACAAGCCGTTGGAGTTCTTACATGCCCAGATGAAGCTACAGCAGGCGCGGCACATAAAGTGGATGTCTTATTTGATGGCTTTCAACATCATTATTAGGTACAAGAAGGGGGCGACAAACAAGTTGGCCGATATGTTATCTCGTCCACCGGTAAGGGCTTTATTGGTGGCGACGCATATTCACCCCTTGGTTTCTTTGGAGTATGTATAGCTGTACGCTTCCAGTAGAGACTTCTGTAGTGTGTTCGAGCAAGCGAAGGCTGGTCAAAGGGGGGAGTATGCACTTGGAGAAGATGGCTTGTTGTATTGTGGGACATCATTATGCATTCCGGATGAGGGTGATAGGTTGCAGTGGATTAGGAAAGCACATACCTCGCGTGTGCAAGGGCATTTTGGAATTCAGAAGACGCTTCTCAATCTACAGCGACATGTGTTTTGGCCACGGATGCTTGATGGTGTGACCAAATATGTTGGAGGGTGTAAGTTATGCTGCATTTCGAAGCCTTCTAACAGGAAGAGGGGATTGTACCTACCACTACCGGTTCCTTCTAGGCCGTGGGAGAGCATATCTGTGGATTTTCTAGGAGGGTTGCCGACTACCAAGCGCGGGCATGACTATTTGTACGTTGTGGTGGACCGGTTCAGTAAGATGGTGATTTTGAGTCCTTATAAGAAGACCGTGATGGGCGCGGGTACAGTACAGTTGTTCTTCGAGCATGTGTGGAAGCATTTTGGGTTTGAGTTTGATTATTTTCGGATCGGGATAGCCACTTTCTCGGACATTTTTGGGATTCTTTGTGGAGTTTGATGGACACTAAATTAAAGAAGAGCACGGCCTTTCATCAACAAACAGAGACGGACAAACGGAGGTAGTCAACCGGACTATGGTGCATATGTTACGGGGGTATAATTTTAGGCATCCCCAGACTTGGGATGAGAGCTTACCATATTTACAGTTTGCTTTTAATCGGGCGATTCATGGATCTTCGGGAAAGTCACCATTTGAGACTTGTTATGGATTCTTACCACCGAGTCCGTTTGATCTCGTGTTCTCGATTGAAGCTACGACGAATGGCAAGGAGGAGAATGAAAGACAACGTGCTCAGTGATTTCTGGAGAAAATTGCGCATATTCATGCCTCGGTTGAAGCACAATTGAAGAAGTCACAAGCAAGATACAAGGTGAAGCATAATCAATATCGGGTTCCTTATAACTTTGGCGTGGGCGATATGATGTGGCTGAAATTGAGTAAGGATAGACTAAAGGGAGAGGGGAAGAAGTTGAAACCGATACGTTATGGTCCATTTCAGATTCTCGATCAGATTGGCGACAACGCTTTCAAGCTCGATTTACAAAATTACTTAGGCATGTATTCGGTGATCAATGCCGAGTATTTGAAGTTGTTTGAGCCTTCATTGCTGGATGATGAAGGTGATGACAAGGTGATCTTGCTGCATGTTGAAGACTTGTGGTTTGATAGAGAGGAGCCGCTGAAGGAAGATTGCATTTTGGAGCGAAAGACGACCACAACGAGATGGGGGATGAAGGAGTCGTTTCTCATTGGATGTCAAGGTCAAGTTCCTAGCAAGGCTAAGTGGTTCAACAAGGAAGGAGGAGCTCGCGAGTTTCCTCAACTGAAGTTCTAACTTGAACGGGACTTCAAGTTCCTAAAGAGGGGACCCATGATACGGGTATATCTTCTCTTTAGAACTTAGCGATCCTCATGGGAGCTTGAGAATAGATGATTCTCATGATAGCAGGAGAATAGAGGTGTCAAACAGTACAAGGGAACGCAGGTTGGAGCGAGGAACGAGGCAGAGAATCAAAGAGTCAAAGTATCCAGATTTCAGCCTGTGAGTCGACTCATACATGTACATGAGTCGACTCATCAGGTTGAGTCAATTTATGCCTGTCATGAGTCGACTCACGAAACCAAGCCTAGTTCACAGTTCGGCTCTGACCAGTCGACTCATCATTTTATGAGCCGACTCATCAGTTATAAGTCGACTCATATGTAGTTTTGAGTTGACTCAAGAACTCAAGCCCTGTTAGCAAAAAGTCTTTGACCAGACGACTCATCAGTTATGAGTCGACTCATATGAGGTCATGAGTCGGCTCATAACTGTTCATGGGTCGACTCATCAGAGTTTTTCAGATTCGTTGAGGACTCTATTTACGCGTTTTCCTGTTTGGGTTAGGTTTGGTTATTTACCCCTTTGCCACCCTCGTTTGTACACATATATAAGGGATTATTTTAGGGTTTAAAACAATCAAAGAGTTTAATCAAGAGAGATTAGATTGTAATTGAAATTTGGAGAGCTTGTTCTTCAATTCTAGAGTGAGATTGTGAGAGATTGTAAAGTGCATACTCATAATCTAGAGAAGGTATTTTCCTTAGCCCAAAACCTGAGTTATTCTTGTGTTCTTATTATTTTCTCCTCAACCCACCTTTGATAATTTCATGATCATATGTGCTCGCACGACAACTCGTATCACAATTGGTATGGCACCGTATGAGGCATTGTACGGGAGGCCTTGTAGATCGCCTAGTTGCTGGGCAGAACCAGAGGACAACCTATTGTTTGGACCAGAATTAGTGAGACAAACTATAGAAAAAGTAGCAATAATTTAGGAGCATATTTTGTGGCACAGAGTCGTCAAAAGAGTTATGCAGATCAGAAATGATGACCATTGGAGTTCCAGGTTGGGGACTATATATTGTTAAAAATATCGCCAATGAAGGGAGTTCATCGATTTAGTAGACGGGGGAAGCTTTTCCTGAGGTATATTGGTCCATTCAAGAGAGTGGAGCGCTTTGGAGCTGTTTCATATCAGTTAGATCTTCCAGCATCAATGTCGAGTATACACGATGTCTTCCATGTTTTGATACTTAAGAAGAATCTACATTACGAGGAGCAATAGCGAGTGTTAGATATGCCAGAGGTTAAGATTCTTGATGATATAACTATTATTGCAATTTCTGTGTGTATTCTTGCCAAGGATGACCAGAGACTTAGAAACAAAGTGATATCTTTAGTTAAAATTCAATGGAATAGGAAAGGAGCTGAGGAAGTTTCTTAGGACGCGATGAGGATATGCATCACGAAGACTTGTACCTATTTGAGCAAGTAAATTATTTGGATATGATTTGTCTATGTTTGTGACTATCTATATGCTCATATCTATACTTAATGCTAGAATTATGGTATTAGCACTTAGCTCCTAATTATTCGGAACATATGGTATATATATGGGTATTTCCTTGTTTGGATTTTTCGCCCGACGTACTTATTCCGCTTAGTTAGGGGTTAAGTAAGAGTATTTGTATTCTAGATAGTTAAGTATAGATATCGAGAAAGATTCTTGGGAGTGCAAAGATGTTATGCATCACAACTACCCGCACCTGTTTGAATAGGTAAATTAATTGATTTTGATTGGTGTTTATGATTACCCAGATGGTCATATTTATATTTAAAGCTAGAATGAGGGTGTTAACACTTAACTTCTAATCATTCGGAACACACGGTATATATATGTGGGTTCCTTGTTTGGATTTTTCGCCCGATGTACTAGTTCTGTTTAGTTAGGGGTTAAGTGAGAACATTCGTATTCTAGATTGTTAAGTGTAGATATTACAATATTTTATATTTGAAGATTTATGATAATGTGTTATTAATCTCTAAGATACATTTGCGGAATTTCGGGGACAAAATTCTTTTAGGGGGGGCAAGAATGTAAAACCCTAAAAATTTGAATATTTTGTAATAAATAATAATAAATATGTTACATTATGATAAATGATATATATTAATGTTTGAGTATGCTAGGAATTGATTTGAGATCAATTCAATGTATATATGTGAATATAGAAGTGATATCATGCACACGTGCACGGGCCTGAATCTGAAAAAACGATCAGTTAAAAGTATATGTATTTTACATACTAAAGTAGTTAGAATCTGAAAAAATTTAAAAGGCCAAAGTTGTAGGTATCTTCAAAAGCTTTTCAACACTACAACACCTGAAATCATTTATAGCGGCCGAAAAATGCTATGGTATTATTTAATAGCGTTTTAATCAGCGCTGTGTCAGAACCCGCTATAGTAGGTCTGTGGCTTTACATAGCGCTTCCCAAAACACTATCAAAAAGGTTCCAACCATAACGTTTTTATGTAGCTATAAAAGGGTATTCAATAGTGTTTCTGCATTGCTATAACGAATATCTTTCATAGCGGTTAAAAAATGCTATTAGTTAGTTTTCATTCATAGCATTTCAACGCTGCTATTGTCTTACATTTGATAGCGTTTGAGTTACTACAATGGCGTTTTAGCGAATGCAGTCTTTCTTCTTTTAATAGCATCTCAGCAATTATTTCCACTTCTTATAGCAGTTCAGTTGTGGCTATAAACCTTTGAGGTTGAACTAGAAATAGCTTCCAATTATGACAACCATAAAAACAAATATTTCATTTAAAGGTTCAAACTGATACATAACCAACTTGTAGCATACAAAAAGTTCTACACAAATGTGCCAAAAAATAAATACTAATCTTTGGATAATCCAACATGGAGTACAAGAAATTAACCATAGTACACAGAACAACAAAAACTAACTTTGCTGTATTACATATGACTTGGGAGACTCATTATCTTCAGCAATTGAGTACTAGTACTACTGCAAAAATAAAAATTAACACCACCAATAATGAGATCCTAGAGCCATGAATATATGGACACAAAACAAAAAACAACAACACAAATAATTAGTCTAACAACCAAGGCATCAGGATGTGAAACCAAGCACCAAGGCAATATATGCCCATAACCAGGATCTGAAAACAAGCACCAGGCCCATAACCAGGATCTGAAAACATGCATAGCCAACACTGCAAACCTGCCAGTTTATAGAGAAGGAATAACATGCAATAGTGTTCTGAAATCAAGAGAACAAAGCTTTGGAAACTGCAGCTTCAAAAACTAAAACCAAGAGAACAGTATTTTCAGCCATTCTTCAAAACTAAAACCAATTGTAAAAACCACATTTGGGGCTCACAAACTCTAGCCAAAGTCAAAACTGAAACAAATACACAGTCAGGTAGTATTTTCAGCCCATAAACATGTTAAAACAACTTGTCAAAGCACCAATCATATAACCAAGCAGATAGAAAAGCAGGTTTTGTAAACCATGGCTGTGTTACACTTAATGAATGATATGTGTCCACATGTGCAAAAAAGGATGTGGATAAGCAAAAAGGATGTGGTGTGTACTCTTGGTTGCTGCTTTGTAAACAAGTTCACGCTCGCTTTGTAAACAAGTTAACAGGTAATAGAAGCTTCAATAATATTATGTCCTACTACATAAATACAAGGTAACAGGTAATAGAAGCTTCAACAATTTATAAATTACTTGTTGAATGAAAAAAATGCATGATTTTATATTCAAAGAATAAAAGCACAAGTACCTGAATGGCTCTAACACTGAAGTAGCCTAGGTCAGCAAACATAGCTTCAGCCCCTGTTCATGAGTTTTCTTAGTGTAGCAAATTAAGTTGCCTGGATTCCTCATGCAAATAAATTATCTGTAATATGTAACTGAATATGCAGAGTCTAGGATCCAATATTACTAAAACACTAGAAAAAGTAATTTTAGTGTGGCCCTTTACATTGAACCAATTACACTGAGGAGAATATATAAATCAAAGTGTATGTTAAAGTAATATGTAACTGATACATCATTGAAATTGCACTTAAAACTGCAGCATTCAAAATAAAACAATTCGGGAAGAGGGGGGAGGCAGTTGCAAGAGAAAAAGAAGTAATATGTTTATCAGGTGCAGTTGAAATTGTAACATTTTTATCAGGTGCACAAACCACTGCATTTGGAGTAATATGTTTGGTCTTATTAAACCACCACAGACTTGTCTCATTAAGAACCTGAAAAGAAGTACAACATTTATAAATACCACCATACATCTTGCTCAATAACAGCAAAAAGAAAAAAAAATGGTATAATTGACCAAATGATATCTGAGAGAGGACATGGTGCATTAAGTTAAAATTAAATATTGTGGAAAGAGAAGAATACAGAGTATCGTGAATTATCAAAAAAATTACTAAACCTAGCAAAACCAGCACAACCTATTATCAGTTAATGAACTTCCCAAAAGCCTAAGAAACAAGCTATCAGCTTTCAAGGAAACTTATTATTCAAAGGAAAAGACCACAACTTTGATCAAGCACCCATATAGAAAGAACCAACTCCACCAAAAGCCATCATCTTTGGCAAGAAAACAACAAAGGAATCCCTAAAAAAACCAAATTTCAATCCATAACGAAGAAAAAAACCCACAAATACCTGCCCTTTGAAAGGAATCAAAGCAAGAACCCGATCAAAAGCACTCTGCCTATCCGTTATCACCAATAACAAGTGATCTCCTCCTTCATAAACATCCCTAACCTAAAAGTATGGCGAAAATTTCAAAAAAGAAAAAAAACGATTAAAAAAAACTAGCTCATTCCCGCTAGAGAATTTACCTTCCCCTTAGCCTTCAACTTGAGCCCATCAACTGTGAGATCAAGGTGAGTCTCTGAAAGGCAATCGAATCTTGACTCCTTTGTAAGTCGAATAATCTCATCGCGGTGGCGGCCGCTGAGATCGAGCGTTCGCGATTGAATTTGTGCTGAAATCGGCGAGATTGAAGAGGGGCTGCGGTTTTTGGGCATAAGAAGATTTGAGGGATGAGAGAGTGGAGAGAGTAGCGAGGTTTTGCGAAGGGTTTTAGTGGGGTTTTGGTGGCTCAGACAAAGAGAGAGAGAGAGATTAAGGGCATGCTAGCTAGGGTGGTGAGGTTGATGAGGAACAAGGAGACCAATGAGCTCATCGCCATAAAGTACATCGAGAGGGGCCGCAAGGTCTGGATCCCATCGGGTCGATCTCAGAGAGAGAGAAAGATCGAGAGGAGAGATAGAGGAGAGAGGGAGAGTGGGGCATCGTGGGTTTGGTAGACGAGGAGGGAGCATATTAAAGGCAGGCGGAAATTTTTAGGGTTAGGGTTTTTTTTTCTCGTGGCGAGACGAATGAAATTAGCGGGGAGGGGGAGGAGACGAATGAAATTTCAGGGTGGCCTGTTTTAATTTTCAATCTACCGCTTAAGTTTTCAACGCTCCAGACCAAAAAATAATTACGATCAAGTACTTATAGCATTTAAAATTTTTCAAACGCTATCAAAAAATAAGGCACATACAACATATAGCACTTACAACATAAACGCTATCATTCAACGCTATAAAAAAATAGCTTTGTTGTAGTGCAACAAATCTTATATCACCTTATTCTGAGGTCGGTACGGGAAAGGCATAGCCAAAATACCGAAGGTTGTTTTTCTAGTCGGACTAGGTTTTCTGGTTCGGATCAAACATGTTTGTTTCGGGTTTGCCTCTATATATACCTATATTTTCCATGAAAATTCCTCTCTTTTATCACATCTATGAACCCTAGCAGCCACCCTCTCCCCTTAAAAACCCTAGATCTTTTTTCTTATGATTTGAGAGCTTTGTGAAGCATAACACCGACACGAGGGCGAGATCATCGACATGTGGCAAGGGAGAACGGGTTGTTTGCACTTGTGGATTACTTGCTGTTTGTTTTAGAGGCTTACACATGATATTAAGGTAAGATTATCTACATCCAATCCCATCCCCTTAGTTAAACAATGAATTTAACAAGTTTTAATTGTTGATTATATATTAGATCTTAACGTGAGTTGTTAAAAACATGATTTTTTATGTTAGATCTTAATCTCTTGCTAGTTTCATGTCAAATCCTTGCTGTTTATAATAGTTTCATGATCATGATCATTAGAGTTATTCATAATTTTTGTTTATATATGAGAAATTTAAGAGATGTACTAAATATATATTTTTTGCAGAAAACTGCAGTACTTGTATAATCTTTAACTAATATTTTGAGATAGGAAATAAACTCAAAATTTAACCAAACTAGTTCCAAATGAAATCTGTATGTATCTAGTTTCGAAAACAGAAAATAATTCTTAAAAAGATTTATATAGAGAGAGATATGTTCTTTTTACTAATAACATGTCCTGCAGAAAAAAACTACTGTACATGTATAATGTTTAACTGGAGATTTGGGATAACAAATGAACTTCAAACTGAACTAAACTTATACCAATTGAAAGATGTGTGAATCTAGTTTTCAAAAAAGAAAACTATTTCTATAAATAGTTTTACTAGAGACAGACATGCTCATTTGACTAATAGAAGTCCCGTCTGTTTTCCTGCTAGTTTTGTGGAGCTGTGTTGCTCTGTTTTGAGATGCGTTCGTGGAGTTTTGAGCCGCTTGATGTTACATGTATAGTCATGAATATGTTGTGTTATGTATTTGAGAATCCTAAGGGGATTATGATGAGTTTTGATTTGATCATATTTGAATTAGATATCGTTCATACACATGTTGGATCTCCCTATGACTACTATCAAAGATAAGCTTTTTACGAGAGTTGCTAATTTTTTGTTGGTTTTTTTGGAATTAGGGGAAGCAAAGCTTCAACAAGCAAGTAGAAGCTTCAAACAAAGAGGTTAGGCTGTTCACTTCATTGATTTGAGTCCACTTTACTTAAGTTAAGAAGAAAGATAGGGGCTGGGCGGCTTATTGATCAAAGGAAGGCTCGTTTAGTAGATAGCGAGCAAGCAGCAAACGTAGGCTGAAAAGGCAATACTCTCATGTTGGGGTGGAGCGCGCCAAAGCAACCCGGGATCCCTACATGAGGTAGTATGTCGATATTCTACATATACAGGCCATTGAGTCGGATTTTAGGAGGCTTGATCTAGTCATCCGTCCCGCACTAGGGTGCGATGAGGCTTGTGAGTCGTATTTCTAGGACCTATTTGGTAGTCCGTCCCACACTCATGTTACGCACTGAGATCGCGATGAGACTAATGAGTTGTGTACATAGTTCATGATACCTACAGGGTAGTCTGTTGTACTGAGACAATTACTTGATAGCCTAAATATGGCAGATGTCGGTTATGAATATGACCTATCACTGAACTATATGACCGAGATACGTTGCTTTTCAAAGTATACAAAATTATGTGTTTGTATTTCATTTTATCTCCCCAGTGATAGTGAAAGATATTATAAATACGATGTGTTGATGTCTTATTTCTTTTACTGCTTTCTTTACTTCTTAGTTAGGATCAATGATTAGAGATTCACAACTTGAGACATATGGTATATATATGACGGTTTCCTTGTTTGGATTATTTCGCTCAACGTACCAGTTTCGTGTTATGGATTTCCAATTATTGGTTTCATTAGATTGTCTTTTCTTAGTTCAATATTAATGTTTAGATATCTATAATTTGAGACTTATGGTATATACATGAGGGTTTCCTTGTTTGGATTATTTTACTCAATGTACTACGTTTTGTGTTGTAGGTTTCTAAATGTTAATCCTACTTAGATACGGAAAAAATAAATCTAGGTAGACTATGCTTAATAGATAGAGCCTTCACTCCATCTAGCAGCCCTTCCCCTAGGGACGGATGGAGGTAATCTTGCTGTAGCACTCTGACGCTCTTATTATTGTTCTTTTTGTTTTAAATTACTTTTCAGGTAGTTCGGAGTTTCGGAGAGCTGTAGGGTGACAGAGTTCTGGTATAGTCACCATCGCGTATTTTTACTTGTAGAGACTCCACTATAGTTTTGAGTTTTGTCTAGACATTAGAGTTTTATTTTCATATTATAAAGGAAGTGTGTCTTAGTACGATTTTTAGTTGATTCATGTTGAGACATTTTCATTATTTAGATATCAGATGTATTATAGTTGATACATGATTCTTTTTTATTTATGAGATATCTCTTCTATATCATGTCTATTAAATTTATTCTCTTTATTTTGCTTGTTTTGCACCTGCACGTCTATTTGGTTCCACTAGAAGATATTGTTGTGATTGGTGAAACGTGTTTATACACAGTGTGGGTATATGGCAGGTTTGATATTTCTGATTTTACCTTGGACTGCAGTCTTGTGTGAACCCATGGGCGTCACAAGGAGGGCATTTATTCTTTGACATCGATCAATGGCATGTTGACCTTAATTTGTTTAAATGTCTCTAAAATCTTTGCTATTTGAGTTGAGTGTTTCCTAGATTTGAGTCTATCAGGAAATATGGCAAATGGTTTAAATCTAGCCATAGTTAATAGGGGTTCAGGCTTAAGGCTTTTCTAAAGAAGATTTAACATCTAAGTTATTAGGTTCTGATAAAGAGGATTGGTCAGGAGAAGTTGTGTCTAGTATTTTAACCTTGTTGTTTACCTATTTACTTGATCTCAAAGTGTGAACTGCATTAACATATGCTAAATATAATTGGCTAGGATTAGTCATCGGTTGGCTTAGAACTTTCTCTCACTAACATAAGCTGAATATGATTGGCTAGGATAACGCACTGGTTGGCTTAGAAGTCCCCTCCCTAACTTTAGTGGATATCTGACATAATTGAGCTTCTAGGCTAGTAATGGCTTGGGTGTTGACATTGATAAGTTGGCTAGAAATTTAATGAATGTACTCAGAGACATGGAGGTTTGTGTTAATAATTTGATCATTGCTCTAAACCATTTTTAGAGCGTTGAAACAATTTTCTTGATCCAAATTAATTCTTGGTGGAACTAGAGAGGTTAAAAATGATGGATTTTGAAAAGGTGGATTTTGGAAAGGTGGGCCAATTTGTGAATCTTTAAAATTTATGTAGTTATTATTAGGCCTAGGAAATTATGGATTTTGCTAATGTAAGTTGAAGTTCGGTCCACAAAAGTAATTCCCCCAGTTTCATGAGAAATTTAGATGATTCCTGTTGACCTCATATTTATGAGCCTACTCTCTAATCTTATTTTGATGATTACAAATAATTCCTAACAACGTGTTCATGTCGAAAGTTGAATAGAATTGTGTCATAACGATCATATCAAATGGAGGTTGGCAGAAATATCGGTATGAAGCAATACAATTCAAGTCAAAGATTCAAGATCAAGCTTCATCCACAACGTTTACCAAGAAGAGCTTATTGAAGATCAAGATCATTGCTTGGTATAATAGTTTAGGTTTTGTATTATGTGTGTTTAATACTTTAAGCTCAATCATATACACACATACACGTATTTGGTTTATATATATATATATATATATATATATATATAT
>BQKN01000566.1:702936-713673 GCA_022839385.1 Asparagus kiusianus
TCTCTCTCTCTCTCTCTCTCTCTCTCTCTCTCTCTCTCTCTCTCTCTTGTTATTCATTGGATAAGTTTTATAAACTCAAACTCTAGCTTTACATCTATGTACTTGTTTGATTATCATTATTCTTAAGCTAGATTTCATATTTGAGTTTAGTATTGATTTCACCCATTATTTACACACACCCACTTAAGCTTAAGTATTTTCTTACATAGATATTTAGGGTTGTGAGAGTTGTAATAATTTAGTGTGAGCCTACATTGAGTTCTTATCCATAGTAGAGAATAAACATTTGTATTTGTGAACCTTAATTGTGAGATACACTTTGTAATATACTTGTACACCGAGAGGAGTGTGTGGTCAGAGACAGGGTTGTCCCAAGAGGAGTGGCGTTGGTAGTAAAGCCTAGAGAGAGGTTGTAAATCCGAGCACTTGATGGAGATACGGGCTAGAGACCAACACCTAAAGGGTGTAGAGTGGTATTGCAAGAGTGTTGATTATAAAGTTTTCGGTGAGCTCGAAAACTGAGTGTGAGGTGTAAACGTTTTCGGGTGAGCGTTGAAAACCCGGTGTGATAGTGGATTTCTCCCCAGGAGTGGGGAGCGGAGACGTAAGATGGAAGGTCTGAACTCCGTGATCATTTCTTGTGTGTTTGAGTTTGGCTTGTGCACTTATATTTTTGTTTATCTCTATCTCCATTCTCTCAATGTCTAATTTATCCACTATATTATTTGTATTAGTTTATAGTTCACTTACCCTTGTTTGTATATCATTGCATATATTTCTTGTTGCATATTATACTTGCTAGGATATTTATTAATAAGTTTTTAGTTGACATTAAATCCGATTAGATTAGCATAAACCTTATTCACCCCCCCTCTAGGGTTCTTTCCTAGTGGCATTAGGGTCTAACAACTCCTCCAATCTAGATTATAAGTTGAAGAAAATTGTTCATTTTATTAAATTGGTCTGGCTTGACCGTTGCTTGATTTTTTGACAGGGAACATTCATCTAAGACATGTGAGGAAGGAAGATAATTTAGGCATGCTAGAGAAGTTAATTTAGGCATGCTAGAGAAGTGACATGGTTGACCTAAGCTAGATAACTTCTAAAGCTTCTAGCCTATGTATGATTGTGGCTAATTTGGATCAACATCAATGAATGATTTTAATGCTAGTCTTGTTGGTGGAATTTGGTGCTAGTTTCTCATCAAAATTTTCCCATTGCATGGTTTTCTCAGATAATTCTTTTAAGAAGTTTCATGTCCCTTCTTTATTTTTCTTGAAGAACTTTCCCTAACACATTGATTCTAAGTATGCTTTGGAAGAATAGTCTAGACCTTCATAGACAATTTGGCATAACCCAAATTTCTTTAGTGATGATGACACTGGACAAGAAGATCCTTAAAAATATTGAAGTACTTCCAAAAAGGCCCTCTACGACTTTGCCTAAACTGTAAGATCTTATTCCTAATGCGTACCATTTTATAGGTGAGAAAGAACTTTTTAAGGAACATCTTAATGAATTCCTCTCATGTAGAGATGGTATTTATGCTCATGCTATACAACCATTTCTTAGATTTTTCTCTAAGGGAAAAAGGGATAAACCCAAATTTTATGGTATCTTCAGATAACTCCTTAATCTAAATCATTACACACACTTCCTCAAACTTAATAATGAAAATGTAAGTGTCCTCAGTGTTAGTGCCAATGAATTTGGGTAGCATGCTATAATGAGGTTTCGGTTTGAAATATTGATCTATTGCAGCTAGAAGACTAGTGCATAATGGTAGAGATATCCTAATTGGACAACACATATCCTGAAGAGATTGTGGTGGTGTTTCAACCATTTCTAATTGTTCTAATTGACTAAATTGATTTCTAACCTAAGTTGGCACGCACTAATAAAAGACCTTTTTTGTTTTTTCTTTTTACTATTTTTTATCTAAGAAAAAGATTTACAAAAGAAAGGTAAAGCCTAGCTAACAAAGCGAAGGAGAAACCATTTCAATCAAATCTTGGACCTCTAAGGAAAACTAAAATCACTAAACAACTCCTAACTATTCTGAGTAAATATAAGGATAGTTCTAATTCAAATGTGGCTAACTAATTGGTCAGGCCAGTGAAGTTCAAGTGAAAGGTATTCGTAAAATGGGTCTAATAAAGTACTCACCTTCAATTTACCTTTATGAGACACCAACTTGTTAGCCAAACTAGAAATTAGACTTACCTTATAACTTGCTTGTCCTATAGAGCTTGAAATCTTTAGGGGCCAATGTATAATCAATTATAGTTAAGGCGTGGGTGATGGTTATGCAGGAGCTAGACTTTTGGGCCTAGATAGGATGATGAAATTCCCATCTTATCTTGTTTATTAGGATGTGCACTTAAGTTAATTTGAAATATAGATACAACAATCACGATAAGTCAACTTTTGTGAGCCCTAATCTTCATGCAATGCACAGTTAGAGAGCATATACCTTTCCTCTAGCAATCACTAATAAGAATTAAGCATGCATGCTTAAGAAATATTGTTTCTAGTCTTTTGACAATGCAATTGACGTAGATTACAATAAAAGAAGTATAGTACAATAAAGAAAAATTTATATTTGCTAGGGTTCTTTTTCGTAAGCTGGTGGAGCATCAATCTTAAACTCTATTGACGCACCAATCACGACAATCGGTTTTTTGCTGTGGATGAGAATTAAATTGATTGGAAGCTAGCTCAGTCTTCTCTTAGCAATATCTCCCAATAAGATCTCAAGTGCGATGCATGTGATGACTCTTCTGAATCCTATTCTCTCTCTTTTTCTTTTTTTATGAATGATCTCCTCTCCTTTTATAGGCTAAAAGAGAGAGAGTTATTGGTCCTATTAATTGTGGATTAAGTTAAAGTAGGAGCTAATAGTGAGCAATTACCCCCCAAAAATAGCTCTAAAATGGCTATTTGGGTGGACTTCGCAGACTTGGCGAAGCTCGCTGAAGACGTGGGTGCAGGTCACTTCGAACTTGGGCATGCCTTCTTTGGAAGTGGATGACTTGGTCCACGTGGGCGGAGTTCATTAGTTAGTGAACTTCGCCTATGAGTTCAAATTTAACACAAAATTCGAATCATGATTTGATCAACTGATGATGCCTTTCGACTTGATTCAAGGCATGTTGTGGGGGTTGACTCGTGTTTGACTTGGTCAAATTGAGTCAATGTGGGCTGTTTGGCGAGGCTCACTTCGGTCATCAGGCAACCTTTGCTGTAGCTTGTTGTGGGCTTGACTTTGGGCCTATTTGAAGTGTTTAGCCCTTGGGTATTCACTTCTTGGATCCAAGCTGATCATCATTCTAAGTAAAAATACATTTTGACCGTCTACAAGACCCCTCAAAGTTTTCAAGATCTTACATTTTAATTTTAAGCTAGGATTTGAAATACTTTGGGTAAATAGCCAGAGGTGTATGTTGAACGTGGCTTGAGTTATCTTGATTAGGTGAAAACCTATCTTCATCTACCTACTGGGTTGCAAGAGGTGTAGTGTTGAACATAAATTCCTTTGTTGCAGACTTGTATCGAAGGATTAATGACGCTTGTGCTCATCCAAATCCATCCTTGGAACAAAATTCACCTTTTTTGTTGTTGAGGCGATGTTGAGGAAATCAACAAAGTTCGACTAATTTTGGGTGTGAGCGAGGGTTGCTCAATTTTGGGCTGCTAGCGAAGTTCGTCAATTAGCAACGTTTGCTAGCTGGTGAAGTTCATTGTCTAGCGACATTCGCTGGTTGGTGAAGTTTGTTGAGATTCTCTTATGAATTTGCGCCATGATTTATGGCTGAGATCTCTTGATTTAAGATCTCACGAGATCTGCTATGGATTTGATCACGTTTTAGGATAAGTTTTAGCTTCTTTGTCCGGTCCAATCAAATCTCGAAAGATGTGATTTTCTTGAGAGTTAGGATTTGAAAGAGGCTATAATAGTAGCCATACCCATCCATTCTCACCACTTCTACCATCTTCTTCTTCTTCTTCTGCTTCTTCTTTATGTCTACGCCATCGTCGCATAGATCGAAGATGCTCCTTGACAGGGGGGCTAAAATCATAAGTGTCACGCCCCGCTTCCTAAAATACCAGGGAATCAGAACGTGAACAAGCTGCGACGTATTAGACTGAGGAGAAATAAGTACTAGATCCCTTCTGCTCAATCTAACACGCTAAGCGTCAAGCAAATATAAAGCAAAGGCACAGGTCCCCGATCACAGTAGCGAGAATATAATAAACAACTCAGAACCAAAAAAATACATATCATAACTGAAATGATCATCCAGACATAATATTCGGGCCAAGCATGCCCTTATACAAAACTATCTGAATACTGGGGAATATAAAAATAGTACATCGACCAACATAAATAAAAGTAGTGGAGGGTAAACTAGGATCATCAGCTAACTAAAGAGGTGACTAAGCTTCGACTTGTTCTTCTGCTCCATCTGCAAAGCCTTCCTGTGGAGGATCCTCTGGCTCCTGGACTACTCTGAACTGTAGCTGTCCGTCATCTAAATCTGACATACCCCAGAGGAAACAGGTGTACGTCAGCGTGTGTGGCACACAGCAAGATCCCAAAAGGAAGAATAGAACGGTCGTGCGACCAATGCAATAATGGTAATAACAATAATAGTAATAATCTAAATAAAATCCACTACTAGAATATAATAATCAGAAGAATCCAAAATCGATCGGGTAACGAGGTCATGTAGCTAGCGATCAGACTAATCATCCAAGTACATGGTTATACACTAGATGGAATTAATACTTAAAAATCTACAACAAGAGACGTAGTATGTCGAGCGAAATAATCCAAACAAGGAAACCCTTATGTATATACCATATGTCTCGAATTGTAAATAATTAAATATTAATCCCGATCTATGTATGAAAAGAAATATAACTGGTCTGCATCTCACAAGAAATCATACCTAGCCAAGAAACAAGGTCATGTAACTAGCCATTCTAAAACAGGTCACTGGTCACATCTCATACAGAGTCAATGCTCCTGTCATCGGATAACTGACTGTTCACAAATCCTCTACGTGCATCCAAACCCGCTACACATGTGGCCTAGAGGACTGCACGCAATCCGTTTCTGCCTGGTCCGACCTTCAAACGGAACTCGGGTGACGAAATAAATTCCCACTGACCAAAGTGATGTACACACTTCATTTTAGCCCTACAAACCAACCCCAGTGGCGACACCAACCACGGGAGCGAGCCTGGAAGATACATCAACAGTCTTATCCGATCACAAGAACATTAACTTCCCCATCCCAACTCTCTTGTTTTTCTAAGTAAACATACACAAAGGTTTCTAAGTCTTAAACAGGACACACCAGGCCACACTAGTCATGAATTTCTAACAGTTCTTAAACATAACAAAGAGTAATAAATGCAGCTAATCATATACAACAAGATCATAGCATATCACATAATTAAAATTAAGAAATATAAATCATGAATAATTCATAATAATCCCTTTTCTAAAATAAATCCTTTAAAAATATTTATAAATGTTCTAAAATAATTCCGTTTATTAAACTTTCTTAAATTATTGAAATTATTCTAAATTGATACTTATTCTAAAATAAATTCTTTTAAATTATTTATAATTATTCTAAAATAATTCTTTTGTCAAATAAATTCTATTAATTTACTCTAAAATGATTTTTCACCAAAATAGTAATTATTTTAAATTGATTATTTTGTCAATAAATTCTTTAAAATTATAAATTATTCTAAAATAATTTTATTTTATTTTATCTTTATAGTATCTATTATCAAAATATTATTTTTAGTACTTTTCAATATCATTCGTCAAATAAATCCGTGCTGGTCATCGCAGTATATGTATTACAACATGAATGGTTATACGTTATTGTTCACAGTCCGTTACGTCCATGACAGTTCTATACGTTATAGTTCTCAGTTCAATATGTTCACGACAGTTCTATATTTGTAACGAGTAATTATTCGGAAAATGAGTTCTTATGCATAATTAATCTGTGATCAATCTAAAATTGTATTGAGCAAGAATAGGGATCTTGCCTCGGCTTCGTTGAACGTATCGACGTTGACACGCGAGTTTGTGGGTCTGAAGAGCGTCGGTCGGAGTTGTTGGGGGCTGCCGTCAGCGGAAGAGGTCGTCGGCGGCGTCGATGGTGAGGACAGCGACGAGGATGGGGGTGGCTTTGGAAGCGGCTCGGCTCGTCGGTAGCGGGGTTCGACGGGCGGTGAATCTGGTGGAGGGAAGGTCAGAGTAGGAGGAGGCGGGGGTTGATGGATCGGATCTACTATTGGCGGGGAGAGAGGGGACTGGGGTTCGGGTCTGGCTGAGGTTGAAGAGTTGAGGAGGCCGGCGTGGTGCAGGTGGTGGGCCGGCAACGACTCAGGCGGCGACGAGGAGGGGTTGTCGGGTGGAGAGGGGCTGGTCGGAGAGGAGATGGGGCTGCGGGATGGGGCTTTGGCGACGGCTGCGGGGTCTGAGGTGGCGGCTGCGCAGGTCGACGGGCTGCAGGCGGTCGACGAGGGTAGTGGGGAGGAGATCGGAGGGAGGAGCGGCGAGGCTTGGCAGCGCAGGCGAGGGCGGCGCAGTTGGGCGAGGGAGGCGGCGAAGGCTGGCTGCGGGCGGAGAGCTGAGGATGGGTAGGGCGGTGCTCGGGCGTGGGGGAGGCCGGAGCGGCGGCTGGCTGTGGTCGGGTTCGTGGAGGTTGCGGGCTCGATCTCGAGATCGAGAGAGAGAGAGAGAGAAAGAGAGAGAGAGAGAGAGGTGTGATCACGAGAAAAGTGAGCATGGTTTAAATAAAAAAGTTTTTTTGAAAAAAACAATAAAAATAAAATAAAATATTGAAAGAGGATGCGCGTGGACAGCCGTCTTCTTAGAAAAAAATGAGGAGGGAGAGAACGTGATGAGGGGGATGGTTGTTGGGGGTTTGACGGGGAGCAACAGCTTTGGATTATTTTCAAATGGGTTCAGGTATTTAAACGAAGTTAATTAAATAAATAGTTACTGGTATTAAAAAAATTAAACCAATTACGGAATAATTATCTACAAATAAAAACGTACATGTTGTGCTAATACAACAGTTGATACGAAATAGTCGAAATATACACATATTGTATAATTAAACGAGAATAAATAATAATGAAAATATATTTACTTATATTTAAAATCAAATAATTATGTGTCAATTATCTACACGATAAAACGTACCAGTTATGCTAATACGACAGCTGATACGTAATAATTAAAATAAGACAATAATTTACACAAATAATACGTAATTAATAATTCAACATAGCACAAGAATTAATACGTAATAATAATAATAATACGACGTATTATTTAAAATAATACATAATAGTATTAGTAACACAAGGGATAAATCCCAGAAATTTTCATTGCACTAAATTAATTTATAAATATCAAAACCATTTAAATAAATATAAAACTTAGACTTTAAATCATAGAAAATTTCTAGAAAATCAAGAAAAATACAAATACTGTTTTAAGAATCATAATTAAATATTTTAAAATACCAAAAATTTATTTTAACTAGTATCTAAATTTTATGGTCATTACATTCTACCCCCCTTAAAACAAATTCCGTCCTCGGAATTAAAATAATGGTGATGTATAAAGAACCCAAGGATAGAAATATTGAAATAAGATCATAGCACGTCATGACAAATGTGTAGGCAAATGCTGAATGAGAAACTGGATGTGTATATTATAAGTTATACAAAACACGATAGAGAATAATTTGAAAGAATCAAAGTGAATAGTCAATGCAAATTTATAAAGCAAATCAAGGTCATAATAAAGTCCAATATGTAGTATGAATAATAAGAATGAGATAAGTATAACATAAAAGAGTGAACGTATAATTGAAAGAGATTGCACAGGCATAAAGAAGCATGTATATTGTAAATAAATAGTTAATACGTATCAAATTATAATATAACACAACATCTAAGCATAAGTAAAAATATAAGTATTAGTCAACATAGAATAATAGTAAAAAGTCAACAACAATATACAATTACAAAAAAAATATAAGATCAACATGATATTATTAATATAGTATCATAAGACAATATATCACGGTGTTAAAACATAATCAATAACACAGGATTGACAAAATATAACAAACATATAACATACAAAATGTGATATATGATATAAATACATGATTCAAAAGTTGTTAGTCACTAGAATATATGATAAAGCATATCAACTCAACAATATAAATAATAAAAGCATAAAGAAGATAAATGACAAAAGGATCTCAACAAAATATAAATTGCTTATACAAAATCAGATAATACACATACTAAAACACAAAAACATGAAAATACAATACAAATAACAGATGAATCGTATACAAGCAAAAGCAAAAAGAACACTTGAAGATTATATAAGCAAAATAAAGTAGCAAAGAATCAACGTATATATAGTTTAGATAAACATAATGTACAACCTAAGAGACATGAAAATAATAAAATATATCAAATTACAATAGCAATGTCATACAATCAGTTAGTAGAATAAACATTCAAGATATACAAAAGTATAGTTACAACAAAACACATGATGCAATCAGCAAATCACATTCAACCAAATAAGACGTATAACGCACAAGTATTGAAATTAAGAAATTACAATTATGTTAAAAAGTTTAAAGATAATATTATAGCAACACATGTCTAAAGTAGTTAGAAACATAAACGCATGTAAGGAAGCATAGATATAATAATCAAATATAGTAAACAGTAAAGATAGAACATGATAATGATAACAGTGAAAGTACAAAATAGAGATATACAAATAAATAAATATCAATATTCAAAGAGTCATAAACAAATATATCATGTAATATTACTAGAAAGCACAAGATATAAGACAAAAATGCATAATAAATCAGGCAAAAGGACAATAAATTTTATACACAACACACATAATCACAATTAAAAATAGTATTAAGTAAAAGAAATAAACATAGATAAAAACACATCAATACATATAGATAAACAAACAAAGGCAAATCATAATAATAATCAATAGCATAATGAAATGATACACAATAATTATTAGCATACAACAATTATATAGCATAAAGTAAATAATACGAAATCATAGACAGGTTCAAAGAAACACAAATAAACTTAAAGCATAAAGATAAAAGATATCAAGCAAAAAGATAAACAAGATTCAGAAACATATGATGTGTACAACAATAAATCATCATGTATAATAAGCATTAAAATGAAAACATATACATAATAATAAGCACATAAAAGTGTGAATACTCATAGTACTTATCATGCTAACGAGATAAATTATGATGGAAGTAGTCACAAAATATTATATGATAAAATAAACATAAGAGTAAACAAGTGATTCAAAATAATCATATTATATAAAGCATAATAAGGAAATAATTATATATATATATTCAACAAACAATATAATAAATCAAAAATATTAGTAATATACATAAGGTAAATAATAAATATAAACAATATATAACATTAATAATCATTACTGTATAAAATCAATTCAGATGTAGCAATATATGGCATAGTAATCAAAATCACATAAATACAATCAATATAAGTATTCATAAATAAAGATGTATAATACATAAAACATGAATTATGAAAAATAAAATAGATTTATAAACAAATAAAAACATAAGAAGAGCATAAATTCGTATAATAAAAACACTGATATATTATAGATAAATATATCATGAATGATTGATGGACATGTGAACATAAACACTGATAATACATAAAACAAAACACGATTAGACAAAGTTGATACTAAAATGACGAATGACTATAAATTAATAAAATATATATCGTAAATATAATAGTATACATGAATACACTATAATGAAAAACGAATAGTATGTATAAAAGAATGAAAAGTAAAACACAACACAAAGTAAACAAAATAATGAATAGAGAATGAACAACAACGTCACAGAAAAAAAATCTAAAAAAAAACACTATAAAATAAATACTGAAAATAATATGTGTATACAATGTATATAGACACAAATGAAATAATAATACATATCGGAAACGAAGCAAACAACTATAATAGGTAATTGTACTATAACAACTCATGAGTAAATATTATACATACCCACAACGCTGTTTAGGGTTATCTTTTATATAAAAATAATAACTAATGATATGATATAATGTAACAAAACTATATAATTAGTAGCTCAACTCCAAACCTAACAATATGAATAAATATTTGAACATCAAAATAGAAATACATTGCTCTTAAAATAACGAAACCAATATGAACATACTAAAACAACCTAAGTAAGACAAAACTGATAAGAGAACTATGTACCGAATATATTGAGTTGAATAAAATAAAGAATAAGAATGTAATGCGTATATAGAATATTAAAATCATGAACTTATTAATGTATATCACTAAAAATACGATCAATATACAATAATCTAGAATATAGGTAAATGACAGATGATAAGTAGATACGCAAACGTATAATTAAACACAAGAAAATAATCTGAATATCAAATATACTATGTGATGTATATGTGAAGTCTAGAGCAATGCGAAACACTCAATGAACATGATTTGAACAATTGAAATTATACAAGTAATGTTTTTCATTAGACTATGTTATATATATATATATATATATATATATATATATATATATA
>BQKN01000566.1:714073-832117 GCA_022839385.1 Asparagus kiusianus
AAAAACATGCAATATAAATTGCGTGTGATACATAAAATAGTGTAATAAATAATACAGAAATTAATACAATCAAACGATACACAAGTCAAATCAAAGAAAACATAGTGTATAAAATAATGACCGGTATGAGGAAAGAGAAGTTATACGAAAAGAGTGTAGTCGGGAAGTGACGAGACAAGAAACAGTGGGAAGTTCCGGAGTCAAAAAGTGATAAGGTAGGGACTAATACAAGATTGGTCAAGATACTAGGATAAGGGCTACGGTATAGTCTTACGGATGAACTATGATATGCGTCCAAATTATCCATTATATTCTCACTAATGGGAATTCGGGACCGTGACAGGGACTGTGATTGGGACCGTGACCTGCATGGGCCACCACTAAAACCTATCACGCCCCGCATCCCAAAATACCAGGGAATCAGAACGTGAACAAACCCGCGACGTATTAGACTAAGGAGAAATAAGTACTAGACCCATTCTGCTCAATCTAACACGCTAAGTGTCAAGCAAATATAAAGCGAAGGCACAGGTCCCTGATCACAGTAGCGAGAATATAATAAACAACTCAGAACAAAAAAATACATATCAAAACTGAAATGATCATCCAGACATAATATTCGGGCCAAGCATGCCCTTATACAAAACTATCTGAATACTGGGGAATATAAAAATAGTACATCGACCAACAGAAATAAAAGAACTGGAGGGTAAACTAGGATCATCAGCTAACTAAAGAGGTGACTAAGCTTCGACTTGTTCTTCTGCTCCATCTGTAAAGCCTTCCTGTGAAGGATCCTCTGACTCCTATACTACTCCGAACTGTAGCTGTCCGTCATCTAAATCTGACGTACACCAGAAGAAATAGGTGTATGTCAGCGTGTATGGCACACGGCAAGATCCCAAAAGGAAGAATAGAACGGTCGTGCGACCAATGCAATAATGGTAACAACAATAATAGTAATAATCTAAATAAAATCCACCACTAGAATATAATAATCAGAAGAATCCAAAATCGTTCGGGTAACGAGGTCACACAGCTAGCGATCAGACTAATCATCCAAGTACATGGTTATACACTAGATGGAATTAATACTTAAAAATCTACAACAAGAGACGTAGTACGTCGAGCAAAATAATCCAAACAAGGAAACCCTCATGTATATACCATATGTCTCGAATTATAAATAATTAAATATTAATCCCGATCTATGTATGAAAAGAAATATAACTGGTCTGTATCTCACAAGAAATCATACCTAGCCAAGAAACAAGGTCATGTAACTAGCCATTCTATAACAGGTCACTGGTCACATCTCACACAGAGTCAACGCTCCTGTCATCGGATAACTGACTGTTCACAAATCCTCTACGTGCATCCAATCCCGCTACACAGGTGGCCTAGAGGACTGCACGCAATCCGTTTTTGCCTGGTCCGAACTTCAAACAAAACTCGGGTGACAAAATAAATTCCCACTGACCAAAGTGATGTACACACGTCACTTTAGCCCTACAAACCAACCCCGATGGCGACACCATCCACGAGAGCGAGCTTGGAAGATACATCAACAGTATTATCCGATCACATGAACATTAACTTCCCTATCGTAACTCTCTTGTTTTTCTAAGTAAACATACACAAAGGTTTCTAAGTCTTAAACAGGACACACCAGGCCACACTAGTCATGAATTTCTAACGGTTCTTAAACATAACAAAGAGTAATAAATGCAGCTAATCATATATAACAAGATCATAGCATATCACATAATTAAAATTAAGAAACATAAATCATGAATAATTCATAATAATCCCTTTTCTAAAATAAATCATTTGAAAATATTTATAAATGTTCTAAAATAATTCCTTTTATAAAACTAATTCCTTTTATAAAACTTTCTTAAATTATTAAAATTATTCTAAATTGATACTTATTCTAAAATAAATTCTTTTAAATTATTTATAATTATTCTAAAATAATTCTTTTGTCAAATAAATTCTATTAATTTACTCTAAAATGATTTTTCACCAAAATAGTAATTATTTTAAATTGATTATTTTGTTAATAAATTCTTTAAAATTATAAATTATTCTAAAATAATTTTATTTTATTTTATCTTTACAGTATCTATTATCAAAATATTATTTTTAGTACTTTTCAATATCATTCGTCAAATAAATCCGTGCAGGTCATCACAGTATATGTATTACAACGTGAATGGTCACACGTTATTGTTCACAGTCCGTTACATCTATGACAGTTCTATATGTTATAGTTCTTAGTTTAATATGTTCACGACAGTTCTATATTTGTAATGAGTAATTATTCAGAAAACGAGTTCTTATGCATAATTAATCTGTGATCAATCTAAAATTGTACCGAGCAAGAATAGAGATCTTGCCTCGGGTTCGTTGAACGTATCGACGTTGACACGTAAGTTCGTGGGTCTGAAGAGTGTCGGTCGGAGTTGTTGGGGGCTGCCGTCAGTGGGAGAGGTCGTCGGTGGCGTCGACGGTGAGGACAGCGGTGAGGATGGTAGTGGCTCTGGAGGCGGCTCGGCTCGTCGGCAACGGGGTTCGACGGGCGGTGAATCTGGTGGAGGGAAGGTAGGAGTAGGAGGAGGCGGGGGTTGATGGCTCGGATCTGCTGTTGGCGGGGAGAGAGGGGACTGGGGTTCGGGTCTGGCTGAGGTTGAAGAGTTGAGGAGGCCGGCATGGTGCAGGTGGTGGGCCGGCGACGGCTCAGGCGGCGGAGAGGAGGGGTTGTCGGGTGGAGAGAGGCTGCTCGGAGAGGAGATGGGGCTGCGGGCTGGGGCTTTGGCGACGGCTGCGAAGTCTGAGGTGGCGGCTGCGCAGGTCGGCGGGCTGCAGGCGGTCGATGAGGGCAGTGGGGAGGAGATCGGAGGGAGGAGCGGCGAGGCTTGGCAGCACAGGCGAGGGCAGCGCGGTTGGGCGAAGGAGGCGGCGAAGGCTGGCTGCGAGCGGAGAGCTGAGGACGGGTAGGGCGGCGCTCGGGCGTGGGGGAGGCCGGAGTGGCGGCTGGCGGTGGTCAGGTTCGTGGAGGCTGCGGGCTCGAGCTCGAGATTAAGAGAGAGAGAAAGAGAGAGAGAGAGAGAGAGAGAGAGAGAGAGAGAGGTGTGATCACGAGAGAAGTGACCAGGGTTTAAATAGAAAAGTTTTTTGAATAAAAAAATAAAAATAAAATAAAATATTGAAAGAGGATGCGCGTGGACAGCCGCCTTCTTGGAAAAAAATGAGGAGGGAGAGAACGTGATGAGAGGGATGATTGTTAGGGGTTTGACGGGGAGCAACAGCTTTGGATTATTTTCAAATGGGTTCAGGTATTTAAATAAAAATAATTAAATAAATAGTTACGGGTATTAAAAAAATTAAACCAATTACGGAATAATTATCTACAAATAAAAATGTACATGTTATGCTAATATAATAGTTGATACGAAATAGTTAAAATATACACATATTGTATAATTAAACGAGAATAAATAATAATAAAAATATATTTACTTATATTTAAAATTAAATAATTTTGTAACAATTATCTACATGATAAAACGTACCAGTTATGCTAATACGATAGCTGATACGTAATAATTAAAATAATACAATAATTTACACAAATAATACGTAATTAATAATTCAACATAATACAAGAATTAATACGCAATAGTAATAATAATACGACATATTATTTAAAATAATACGTAATAGTATCAGTAACACAACAGATAAATCCTAGAAATTTTCATTACACTAAATTAATTTATAAATATTAAAACCATTTAAATAAATATAAAACTTAGACTTTAAATCATAGAAAATTTCTAGAAAATTGAGAAAAATACAAATACTCTTTTAAGAATCATAATTAAATATTTTAAAATACCAAAAATTTATTTTAACTAGTATCAAAATTTTATGGTCATTACAATAAGACTTCAACAGGAGTTAGCGCAAGTCAAGGGCAACCAAGCGGATAAACTCCGTGTACTCCATTGCCTGGCGGAGTTGCTGTTGGCTGAAAAAGAGATGCTCGAGGGGATCGTTGAGAACCAATCGGCTACCTAGAGTAAGCTGAATCACGATAGAGATGCATGGAGCTTTGAGTGCCGCACTCTGTGTAAGACTGTTCGGCAACTGCAATGGCGCTTAAAGAAGGATCCTTGGATCTCTACAAGCAAAGACTTTGATAGTAACTAGGTATCACGAACATGATCCTAGATTGTAATTAGATGTCGTGTGGCTGACTCAGGCCTAACATTGAAATTTTGTATAAGAATGTACTTCTTCCCATTGATATTCCTCACTTAGAGGAATAGGGGCCATTCTTATCTTCATGGGAAAACATTTAATACCTCAAGTCTTGTAATATTAGAGGAACAAAGGTTGTAGCTTAGTGCAACTCGTGTCCATTCCTCAAGCGTCACATTACCCTTATCTTCAGAGTATAGGACAATAGCAAATAGCAACAAGTACCCATCATCCTTGTAATTGGGCAGTCTGGAATGTCACCTTCATGTAGTAGAATCTTCGATCAATAAAAATAAACTTTTCCTCATATTAAAATTGTTCATCTATTGTATGCTTGATCTGTGCATACTTTATTTCCATAGCAAATTTGAACTCTGTATGGCTTGATCGCTGTATTGAGTTATTGTATTTGGAAGCGAAGCTCAGTTTTCCTTGTGTTGGCGAGAGTCAGTTTGAAGTTCACCAAATGAAGTCTCTAACAAATTGAGTTAAAGTTTTATTCAATTTGGAGACTTAGTGAATTTTGCCATGTCATTTTGGCAAGGTTCACTATGTAAAGCCTCAAACAAATTGACTTGTAATTTTCTCAAGTTAGAGACTTAGTGAATTTTACTATGACATTCAGGCAAAGTTCGCCTTAGTGCCCTATTGAATTGGGTGAGGTTCACTTATTGAAGTAACAATCATCTTGGCATAGCTCAGTAAGTCGGTTTAGGCGAGGCTTAGCCTAAGGATAAAAACTTTGGGTATTCGATCTGTGTTCCTAAAATTATGACGAAGTTCATTCGAAAAGAGATTCCAGGCGAGGTTCGAGGCTAGAATCTCTAGCAAAGTTTGAGGTGAAATATTCGATGAAGTTTGGTGGTGAGAGACTTGGTGAAGTTTAGAGCGAGGAACCTTGGGTGAAGTTTGGGGGTTTTAGCCTATAAATAATACTGTTTGTCTTCCTCTTCTTCACTTTGATTTTAAAAATTCTCCTACTCTTCTTCGAGCCTGAGCCTTCTTAAAAATCTCCAAAGTTCATTATTAGTGGCTCCTCGTCACACTATTTCCAAAAGAGGGGCTCATCGGCCAAGAGCTGACGAGGTGCCGGTGCAGCTAGAGATGGCAATTGGTAAGTGTCATATTCATCCATGGTGATCTTCAAATTAACCTCAGTCTCAGCCCATTAGGCTCTAAACAATGCCTCACGACATCTAAAAACTTGATCCGCCATTGAAGGCAAGGTCTTTATGACCATTTATGGTCTCTTCGATGAGCTTTCATCGTTGGCAGTGGGGTTCTGTCAGCAGCCATTTACTACTAATATTGTTTGTCTAGTGTTTGTCTTTTCTTATTTATTATAGATAAACAATACATTAGAGGTTGGATGAAATAGCACTTTAATGATCATATCCAATGGAGGTTGGCGGAATTGTGGTTGAAGCCTATGCAATTCAAGTTGAAGATCCAAGTTCAAGCTTCATCCGCAAAGTGTACCAAATTGATCTTCATCGAAGATCAAGATTACTTGAGTAATTTAGTTTTAGGTTTATATTATGTGTGTTAGATACTTTAAGCTCAATATCATACACACACACACACACACACACACACACACACACACACGTATTTGGTTTTTATATATATATAGAGTTATATATATATTATATATAGAGTTATATATATTGATACGAGTGTATCTTCTCTTCGGAGCTTAGCAATCCTCAGAAAGCTAGAGGATAGATGATTCTCATGGTAACTTGAAAATAGAGGTGTAAAATAATACAGTGGAATGCAGGTTGAAGCTTAGAATGAGATAGTGAATCGAAGAATTGAAGCATCTGGTTTTTAGCTCGTGAGTCGACTCATACATGTATATGAGTCGACTCATCAGATTGAGTCAACTCATGCCTGTCATGAGTTGACTCACAAAATCCTGTCATTTTGTCAAAGTTTCTGACCAGTTGACTTATGCTTGTCACGAGTCGACTCACAAAACCCAGCTGTTTTGTCAAAAGTTTCTGACCAGTCAACTCATCATTTCATGAGTCGACCCATGTGTCATGAGTCGACTCATATATGCACATGAGTCGACTCATCGAGGGTTTCCTGGTTTGTTTGGGTTTCTATTTACATATTTTCCTATGGGGTTTAGGCTTGGTTATTTACCACTTTACCACCCACGTTGTTACACCTATAAAAAAGATTGTTTTAGGGTTTCTAATCAATCAGATATAATAAAAGAGAGATTCTAATCAAGAGAGATTAGGGTTTAGAGAGAATTGAGAGTTTGTTCTCGATTCTAGTGAGATTGTGAGAGAGGGATTGTAATCTTTTCATACTCATAATCTAGAGAGGGTATTTTCTTTCGCCACATACTGAATTATTTTTGTGTTTCTGTCATCCTCTTCTCAACCCACCTTTGATAATTCTGCGATCAAAGATGCTCGCACGGCGACTCGTATCAAGTTGGTATCAGAGCGATCAGATCCTGTGAAGGGGGCATCCTGTATATGGTCCTGACTCGATTGCAATACAAGAAATTAGGTGAGATCCTTATTTCATTGGAAGGAGTCCAGAATTAAGGAAGAAGAAGATGACTGAACGAGATAGTTCAGCGAGGCTAGATACATTGGAGAAACAGATGGAGACAATGAGTTCGATTCTCACACAGCTCGTCAATATCTTCTAATAAAAGGACAAAATGGAGGAATCTTCTTCGAAAGGTAAGAGAAACTTATGGAGTCTGATGGAGAAGGTGAGGAATCTTATTCTGATAGGGAGGCCGAGATGGTCAAAACTATTCCACATCAAGAGGGTAAGAATTACTACTAGAACTTGAAAATTGATTTCAAGGTGGAGATTCTTATTTATGATGTGAGTGTCAATGTGGAGAATCTCGATGATTGGATCGAGCGTATGGAGATGTATTTCACTCTCTATGGATATTCATCCAAGGAGAAGATTGTGTTCGCGACTTTGAAGCTTTCAGGGCATACGTTGACTTGGTGGAAATCCTACTATAAGCAGGAGAAGAAGGTGGTATCGTGGAACAAGTTTAAGGAGCTACTGAGAAAGAAGTTCTATCCAATGGGGTTCCTTGAGGAGCGTCGGTACAAGTGGTACAGCTTGCGTCAAAGATTCAATCAGACCGTTTAAGAGTACACGACGAAGTTTTAGCAGCAAGTGATGGTTCTAAACATCATGACAGACGAATACTCCATCTTCATGAAGTACATGGTGGGTCTGAACGAATACATCCAGAAGGAGATAAGGTTATTCACAATCGAGTCTATTACAGAGGCAAGCATAAAAGCTATTGCTATCGAGGGCAAGCAAAAGAAGAGCAATGAGGCAAAAGGAGATGCAAAATAGACAGGAAATGAGTCTAGTGGTTCCAAACATAAGGAGGAGAAGAAGGGTGATCCAGGTAGAGCAGAACTAATTTGTAGTCACTATGAGAAGACAGGACATATCGCTGATCGATGCTGGGAGAAGTATCCTCATCTGAAGCCAAAGGGGTTGAAGAAGAAAGAGCAGAAAAAGTCATACGTGATAGTACAGGGTCCGAAGGAATTTTCCGGGATGACAGATACCAACAATAGTCTCAATCTTATGGCAGGAAAACAAGCCACGAAAGAGAACAAAGACCCCCGAGAGCAGCTCTTTGTGTTGAAGTTGTACGTAAAGACCAGTTTGGTTGATGCCATTATTGATCTAGGCAGCGAAAAAATTTTGATATCTAAGGCCTTGGTTCAGAAGCTGGGTCTGAAGACAGTCAAGCATCCGAAACCCTATCCATTAGGGTGGATTTAGAAGGAGACGGGACTAAGTGTAGTTGATCAATGTACTATAAGATTTGTACTCCACGAGTCGTATATTGACGATGTCACGTGCGACATCATTCCATTGGATGTTTGTCAGGTTATACTGGGCAATCCGTACTTATGGGATAGATATGCGATCTACAAAAGGTGAGCTCAGAAGTACACATTTACCAAGGATGGTGAAACGTTCATATTTTGTTCGGCGTCTCTTCCGAGGGAGGCAAACTTGGCGACAGTGACGCGAGCGAAGAGGCTATTGAATGCAGGCAAGAAGCTCATCTCGCTGTGCATTAGACTTCATGACGAGCCATCGAAAAGGAGTTGCATGTTAGAGTAGAAGACGACTACGATGAAGTGAGGATCGAAGGAGTTGTTTCCAGTTGTACGTCGATATCAGGTTCCTAGCAAAGCTAGGTGGTACGGAAAGGATGGAGGAGCTCGCGCGTTTCCTCAGCTGAAGTTCTAACTTGAATGGGACTTCAAGTTCCTAAAGGGGGGACCCATGATACATGTGCATCTTCTCTTTGGAACTTAGCGATCCTCATGGGAGCTTGAGGATAGATGATTCTCGTGGTAACTTGAGAATAGAGGTGTAAAATAACACAATGGAATACAGGTTGAAGCGTGAAACGAGACGACGAACCGAAGAATCGAAGCATCTAGTTTTCAACCCATGAGTCGACTCATACATGTACATGAGTTGACTCATTAGGTTGAGTCGACTCATGCCTATCATGAGTCGACTCACGAAACCCAGACATTTTGTCAAAAGTTTTTAGCCAATCAACTCATGCCTGTCACGAGTCGACTCACGAAACCCAGCCGTTTTGTTAAAAGTTTCTGACCAGTCGAATCATCATTTCATGAGTCAACCATGTGTCATGAGTCGACTCATATATGTACATGAGTCAACTTATTGAGGGTTTCCTGGTTTGTTTGGGTTTATGTTTACATGTTTTCCTGTGGGGTTAGGCTTGGTTATTTACCACTTTGCCACCCACGTTGTTACACCTATAAAAGGGATTGTTTTAGGGTTTCTATTCAATCAGATGTAATCAAAGAGAGATTCTAATCAAGAGAGATTAGGGTTTAGAGAGAATTGAGAGTTTGTTCTCAATTCTAGTGAGATTGTGAGAGAGGGATTGTAATCTTTTCATACTCATAATTTAGAGAGGGTATTTTCCTTCACCACATACTGAATTATTCTTGTGTTTCTGTCATCCTCTTATCAACCCACCTTTGATAATTCCGTGATCAAAGGTTCTTGCACGACGACTCGTATCATATATACACACACACAAACACACACACACACACACACAAGTTTTGGTTTTTGATTTTCAAGTTTATATAAAAATGAATTTTGTGACAAATATTGTATTCTTAGTTTTTAGACTTAACAATCACTATATACGTATTTTTTTAAGTCTATAAAATCATTTTATAAAGTTTCAAATCATGGTTTAGTCAAAATGACAAAAAACAAGTGTTGTTGTGTTTTCATGTTTTGGACTATTTTACAAAATGATGATATTTTACAAATATGAAGTGTAATTCTAAAAATTATTTTTGTAACATGTTCATTTATAAGTTTACAAATATTTCCCAAAGTTTTATATTTTTTGAATTGATTTGTTATTTTTAAAGGCACTTCAAATTTTATTTTTTCTATTTAAATCAGGCCGAAAACCTGTTATCAGTTGACTGATTAGTCGACTGATGAAAATGCCTAGAATCATCAAAAAGTCTTTGTTTCCTATTCAGTATACTAATCAGTCAACTGATGAGGTTATCAGTTGACCGACAAGATCATCGGTCGACTGATAACCTCACAACGGTTAGTTTTGTACAATTTCCAGGTTTTTGGTTTTTGACTAGTTTACAAAATAAGTTATTTCTCTCAAATAGGAAGAGATATTTAGAAAATTCTTTCTCTAACATGTTTACATACATGTTTTTAAACTTTCCTAAAAATTTCATGATTTTGGAGTTGATTTGCTATGTCAAATTGATTTTACAAAATCGGGTGTTTCAACAGTTTTTAGAAACTATAATATCTATGTTCAAATAATTATTTATCACAAATATAAAGTGATATTTAAGAAATTATTTCTCTAACATACTTTTCTACCTGTTTAGATACTTCCCTAAAAATATCATGATTTTTAGAGTTGATTTACTATTTTTAATTAATTTTACAAAGCCAGATACACAAAATTCTTGAACTCTGTCAAAATCTAAAACTGTCTGTTTTAATTCTGGTCGACTGACCAGTCAACTAAAGAAGTTATCAATCGACTGATCAGTCAACTGTCGGCATGATAATAGCTAGTTTTCTAGAATTTTTAGTTTCTGTTATTTTATCCTTTGGTGATATTTTCTCTTGGTTTTTGAGGTTGTTTCATGAGCCTATATATACCCCATGCCCTCATACTTCTGAGGCTACTTAAGAAATGTTTAAATCAAGTTTAAGAGAGTTTTTACAAGAGTTTAAAAGTTTGTTTAAGAAGCGTTTAAACATTTTCAAGTTTTGTTTTGTGAAGAGAAATTCACAAGAGCTAGAGGAGATCATCTTTGCTGTTTGAGCTTCCACTCTTCTCTCTCTCCCTCTTGTTATCTATTGAGAAGTTTTCTAAACTCTTACTCTAGCTTTTTATATTATTTGATTATCATTTCCATAAGCTAGTATTTAATTGAGTTTGGACTTGTTTTGATTTATCTCTTTGTTCACACACAACCTATTGAGCTTATTGTACTTAAATTCATAGTATAATTTGGGGTTGTGAGTTTGTGACTTAAAGAGTGAGCTTATATTGTGTTCTCATCCATTATTAGAGAACAAATCATTTGTTGTGAGCCTTAATTGAGAGTTACACTTTGTAATACATTTGTACACCGAGAGGAGTGTGTGGTGAGAGACGGGGCCGTCCCAAGAGGAGTGGGGTAGGAGGATAATGCCTAGAGGTAGGTTATAATTCCTAACACTTGAGGGAGACATGGGCTAAATACCAACACTTAGAGGGTGTAAAGTGTGATTACAAAAGTGTGGGATTGTAAAGTTTTTAGTGAACTAGAAAACCGAGTGTGTAGAGAAGTTCCGGCTTCCAAACCGGGTGTGTCGTGATAGTGGAGATCTCCTCGAGGTGAGGAACGGAGACTTAGGTCGTGGGGACCGAACTCCGTGAACATATCGTTTGTTTATGATTGTACTAGCAAAACTTATTTTTATATTTATATCTTATATCACCTTTGTATATTTCTTGTTGTTTATATTGCCTACTATCTAGTTTAGCTTGGGTATATTTAGTTTAGGTTTATATTATGTGTGTTGATACCTTAAGCTTATTAATATCATATACATACATATTTTATTGGTTTCTATGTATATATATATAGTTATATATATATACATATTTTGGCTTTTGGTTTATCCATAAACAAAGTTTTTACAAGCATATAAATAAATATTTATATTCATACATGTTTATTTTTACATGGATAAGTTGGTTTGGTTTAATTTTATAGATATGAAATAAATATATATTCATATACATGCTCATATGTTTCATATTCTATTATATTTGTGAAAATATTATATTCTCAGTTTTTGGACTTAACAATAATCATATACATCTTTCTTTAAGTCTATAAAATTATTTTGTAATGTTTCAAAATATGGTTAAGCTAAAATGTCAAAACTCATGTGTTTATATTTTTATGTTTTGGACTATTTTGCAAGATGATGATATTTTTCATTTAGGATTCCTTTTTAAAAACCAGTTTCATATTTATTATCATGTTTACAATTATTTTCCAAAGTTTTATATTTTTCTAAATTTATTTACTATTTTTAAAAGAGGTTTGAAAATCAGATTTCTATTTAAAACAGACAGTGTGCATGTCTTTAGTCGACTCATGAACAGTATCGAGTCGACTCATAAACTATTGTGTAGTTTACATTTCGTTTCTAATTAGTCGACTTATAACATCTTGAGTCGACCCATCAGGTTGAGTCGACTCATACCTGTCATAAGTCAACTCATAAACTGTGCTGAAAAGTATGTTTTATTTTTGCTGAGTCGACCCATGACCTCATGAGTCGACCCATGCATGATGAGTTGACTCATGAATTTTATGTGTCGACCTATAAGTTGGTTTTTAGCCTGTAACGGCTACTTATGAGATGACTCATGATCAGTACTGAGTCGACTCATAACACTGTAACGGCTATATTTCCAGACTGTACTGTTTTTGGGTTTTTAGTCTTTTTGCCTTGTTTTCTCTTGGCTTTGGGGTTCCTATAAATACCCCCACATATCCTCAGTTCTAAAAATCCAAGAGAATGTTTTAAAAGAGCTTAACAAGGGTTTAAGCTTGTTTTGTGATTGTTTAAAATTAAGAGTGTTTAAGAGTTTGTTTGTGAAGAGAATTTCACAAGAGTTTGAGGAGATCATCAATCTTGTTTGGGCTTCAATCTACGTCTCTCCACTCTTATTTTAGAGAAGTTTTCTTAAACTCTTTATCTAGCTTGTTTATGCTTAATTTGTCATATTTATTTTGCTAGATTAAATTGAGTTTAGACTTGTTTTGATTTATCTCTTTGTTCACACACAACCTATTAAGCTTATTGTATTTACATTCATAGTATTATTTGGGGTGTGGGATTGTGACATTGAGTGTGAGCCTACATTGAGTTCTCATCTATTGTAGAGAGTAAATTTGTTGTATTCGTGCCTAATTGTGAGTGTGATCTCATGGAGATCAATTGTGTAGTTGTGAAGTTTTCGGTTAGCTAGAAAACCGTATTGTGAGGTGTAAACGTTATTCGGGAGAGCGTAGAAAATCCGGTTATGATAGTGGAGATCTCCTCGAGGTGAGGAGCGAAGACATAGGTCGTGGAGACCGAACTCCATGAATATATCGTGTGTTTGAGTTTGCATTTGCATACTTATTTTTTATTCATCTTATTGTGCCTTTGTCTCTTTGTTTATACTGCTCAATATCTAGTTTAGATTGTTTACCCTTGAGTTAGTTTCATATCCTTACGTATATCTCATTATATATCTCATTGCTAGGATATTGCCATTTGTTCATATTGCATATTCTTGCTCATAACATATTGAATATCTATCTTACAAGAATAATTTATTAATTAGTTTTAATTAGTATAAAATCAGATTAGATTAGCATAAGACCCTAATCACCCCCCTCTAGGGTCTAACATATATATGTGTGTGATCAAGCAGGCCCAAATCTGACTCGACCTGAAACCCATTTTTGTGCACCTATGGGTTGACCGATGATAATAATCAGTCGACCAATCAGTGTCCATCGACCGACCGATTACTTGGGTCGGTTGATTGACCAGAGGTATTTTCAGCCGATAGTTTCTCCTGTACGCATGTATATTTATACCTATATATATATATTCATTATATGTACTTAATCGTTCTTAAATCAATTTTAAACATACTCATTCATACAAAATTAGTAATATTATTTACCATAATATTTTCAAATTTACGGGGTTCTACAATTTTAGACCAGAGATTTGCACTGCAGCAAATTCTACAAAAACTTATATTTCCTAGGGTTCTTTTTTGTGTGCCAGTGAAGCACCGCTCTTGTACTACATTGACGCACTGATCAAGACAATTGGTCTTTTGTTATCGATGAGAATTAAATTGTTTGGAAGCTAGCTCAGTCTTCTCCTAGCAATGTCTCCTAATAAGATCACAAGTGCGATGTGTGTGATGACTCTTCTGAATCCTATTCCCTCACTTTTTTCTTTTTTTATGAATGATCTCCTCTCCTTTTATAGGCTAAAAGATAGAGTTAATGGTCCCATTAATTGTAGATTAAGTGACTATTAAAGTAGGAGTTAGTAGGGAGCGGTTATCCCCAAAAAATAGCTCTGAAATGGCTATTTGGCCAGACTTCGCAGACTTGGAGAAGCTCGCTGAAGACATGGCGAAGGTCGCTTTTGTGATGCCCCTAGTTTCACGCATGGCTGCAGTCCAAGGTAAACCCAAAGATTTTAAATCTGCCATGCACCCAATACTGTGCAATAATATGTTTCACCATCACATTAATATCTCTCTAGTAGAATCAAATATAAGAAGTGAGGGTACAAGAAGATATAGTAAAGATGACAATACAAGGAACAAAATATAGAGAAAAGATCCAATGATAAATATAATCATGTTCCAACAGAAGAAAAGAAAATACACCTGGTGAACTGGAATAAAACAATGAGTCTCTAATAGAAAAGAGTCAACTGAAAAGTATATAGGCACTCAGCTAACAAAATAAATACATCTCTATAAGGAAAATAAAATCATAAATGTCTCCTATGGAGCACTATTTAGCTACTAATAAATGACGGTGAACTATGCTGAGTCTCCATCAACCTGTGACTCTCCAAACCCTTGATTTGCTGCCTGAAAAAGATAGAAACAACGAGCATCAAAGTGCTAACGAGAACATCTCCATTGCTCCCAAGGGGAAAGGGGGTTAGGTGTATAACAATATAAGTTATAGCATATATAGATATATTAATCCTACATCCTGAACGAAGAGGAATTAATATTTAGAAACCCACAAAACGAGAATAAGTACATCGAGCAAAATAATCCAAACAAGAAAACCTCATATATATACCATGTATCTTAAATTGTGGATCGCTTAATATCAACTCCAAAATCCTATGAATAAAATAATTAACAATGAACAATACATTACCAAGCCTAATCCATAACAAGTCGTATCATAATAACTCACATTTCCCTCGGGTAATTAGCGCGATAACAAAAATAAATAGTTAGTAAAGATCTCATCTAGGATACGTATCACATAACAAACCATAGCCTTATACTCTACAATCGAGGTAGCTAACACGAGAGTAAATTTACAATTTTTTATGATTCCCTACAAAGAAAATGGTGTGGATTTTAGGCGTTCATAATATCCTGTGGTTCATCGCAATATTTTGTGGTTCACTATCTTACTCGAACACCCTACTGAGTATAGGCATATCGGCCTAATTTGGAACACAATGATGCATAACAGAGTGCAGTCTACTGTGGTCTCATTGTAGTACACCAACTAACATACTCCGAGTGTAGTCAACCACGATCTTGTTTTGGTGCACCAGCTAACCCCACTCAAGCATCCCAAATTATGATAAAACGAAACATATGTCACTCTCTATCATGACTAGCTCAAAATATTAGACTACGCACCTCCAAAAGCTCATGCATGCTCAAAACAAACGCATGCATCTCATGCTCACGTACGTGTGTCGACGTACGGCTCGTACTTCGTAATTTGCGAACAAACATGCATGGAAAGAAATTAACATATACAAAACAACTTAAATCGGTCGACCAAAATAACCCATCAGTCGACCGACGACAACAAACATTTACACACAGATCAGCTTCAATCGGTCGACCGATTACCTAGGTCGGTCGAGTGACTAGAGGAAAATCTCTAGTTTTCTACAGACTAATCGATCGACCAATTTCTTTGATCGGTTGACCGATGCTGGTGACAAATCAAATTTATGGGTTTTTTCTCTATCATGAACAAAAATCAAAATTTCTCAAAAGAACCCATGTATAAAACTTGATTTAGTGTAATTAGGGTTTACTCTACTACATGAAATCACAATTATGAATTTGAGAGAGATCTAATAACCCTAACATGGTTGTGTATGTAAATTCATCATGAAAGTAAATCAAATCAGCAAAAATCTCATGTCATTTGTACTTCAAAAGTTAAACTCAACTTAAGAAATCCGATCATAACTTTTTAAATTAGAAAGATTAAATTTTTATGTCATATAGATTAAAGAGGTGATATTTACTCATAAGATAGGTTTTATAAATCTAATAAAACCAAGAAAATGGGGATGAGATTGGAGGAGATGAAACCCGCCTCAAAAATTTCGTGCTGAGCTGTCACACACGCGAAGAACTCAATTCCCCTTTCAAAAAACCACCAATCTCGCTCTCTCTTGGTCTTTTGCTTCTCAAAGCTCTCTAAAGACTGAAATGGATGAATTAGGGTTTTGAGAGGGTGGTTGCTGCTCAGAACGTGAGATATGAAGAATAAAAGAGGAAAAAGTTGGGTATATATGAATATATACATGTACAAAATAGACCTGACCCGAAACCATACAAAAATCATCAACTATCCATCAGTCGACCGACCAGTATACCGATACAGACTGACAGATTTTATGCGTGCGCACGCGAGCGTACGCACACACACACACACACACATATATATATACACATACTTAATCGATCTCAAATCAATTACAATTATGTTCATTCATCCCAGAACAATATCAACCATAATAAAACTTATTTAATATTATTTACCATAATATTTTCAAAATTATGGGGTTTTACATTTACCCCTCCTTAAAGAGAATTTCGTCCCTAAAATTCAACAACTATAAATCACAAAATATGTGTCATATTCGTAATATTTACACTTAACATCTAGAATGTAAATACTCCCACTTAACCTCTAATTAAACAGAACTAGTACGTCGAGCGAAAAATCCAAATAAGGAACCCTCCATGTATATACCATATGTTCTGAGTGATTAGGTGTTATGTGTTAATACCCATATTTCAGCGTGAAATATAAAAATACGGTTATATAGATAAAATGAACACAACCAATATTATAGTTAACAATATACCTGCTCGAACAGGTGTGGGTAGTCACGACGCATATCTTCATCGTGCTCTCAGGAAGCTTCTTTAGCTTCTTTCCTGTTCCACTGCACTTTAACTAATGGGATCACTTTATTTCGAAGTTTCTTGCCCTCTCTAGCAAGAATGCGAACTAGTATCTCAATTGTAGTTAAATCCGCCTAAAGCTCTAAATCTGGCACATCAAACACTTTCTACTACTCCTCGTCGCGTAAATGTTTTTTGAGCATCGAGACATGGAAGACATCATGTACACTCGACACTGATACTAGAAGATCTAGTCGGTACGAGACGTCTCCAACACGATCAATAATCTTGAACAGACCAATATATCTTGGGGGCAAGCTTTCCCCATGTGCTGAACTCATTGACACCTTTCATAGGTGATACCTTCATTAAGACGTAGTCTCCAACCTGAAATTCTAATGGTCATCGCCTCTGATCTGCGTAACTCTTTTGTCGACTCTGTGCTGTAAGAATACGCTCCTGAATTATTGCTATCTTCTTTGTAGTTTGCCTCATAAGATATGTTCTAAGTAGTAAGCTATCCTACGGTTCTGCCTAACAAATCGGAGATCTATATGACCTTCCATACAATGCTTCATATGGAGCCATGCCTATAGTCGATTGATAACTATTTTTTATAGGTAAACTCAATTAAGGGTATATGATCTTCCTAACTACTTTGGAAATCCAACACACTTGCCCAAAGCATGGCTTCCAATATCTGATTGACTCTTTCCATTTGACCATCCGTCTATAGGTGGAAAACTCTGCTATAAGCTAGCTTGCTGCCAAAAAAATTCTGGAAGCTCTTCCATAAATGTGATGTGAATACTGAGCCAAGATCCGATACAATCATCTCTGGAACTCCATGCAATCTCACAATCTCCCGAATAAAAATTCTTGCATAAGTCTCCATTGTATGAGTTGTCTTAATTGGCAAGAAGTGCGCCGACTTCATTAATCGATCGGCAATCACCCAAATAGAATCATTCCCTTTGCTAGACCTCGGTAATCCAACGGCGAAATCCATCGAAATATCTACCACTTCCATTCAGGAATGGGTAAGGACTGTAGGGTACCAGCTGGTATCTGATGTTCTGTCTTCACTTGCTGACAGGTGAAGCATTTAGATACATACTCCACAACATCCCTGCACATACCACTACACCAAAAATATCTCTTCAAGTCTTTATACATCTTAGTTGTGCCTGGATGCATAGTGTATCTAGTACGGTGCGCATCATCAAACAGATCCTTCTTCAACTGTAGATTATTAGGCACTACTAACCGGCCTTTCATTCGAAGACCTCCATCCGATCCGATGGTCCAACCTGCCTTGGGTTCTTTTGAAATTTTCCTATTTTAGATTTGAATCCAAGAGTCCTCTAATTAAGCACTAACAACTCTATCAACCCACGATGGCTATACTGGTAACGCGCCCAAAAATGCACTACATCTGCCAATCTCTAGTCTGAAGTTAAAATGACTAAGGGTAAGAATATCTCAGTGCAACGAGCATCTTAAAGCTGCAAGGTTGTGATGATGCTTCCTACTCAAGGCATCCGCTATGACGTTCGCCTTTCCCGGGTGATACTACAACGCAAACTTGTAATCCTTGATGAACTCGACCTATCGTTGCTACCTCTGTTTGAGTTCCTTCTAAGGGAAGAGGTGTTTCAGCCTCTGATGATCTGTAAATAAGTCAAACTGAACCCATAAAGGTAATGTCTCCACACTTTAAGTGCGAAGACCACCGCTACCAACTCTAAGTCGTGAGTGGGATAATTCTGTTCTTAAGTCCTCAACTACTACAAGATATAAGCCACTACTCTCTGAGTCTGCATCAAAATACCTCCTAGTCCTGACAACGATGCATCTATATAGACGATAAAAGTCTTGTTGCTACTTGGAATAATCAGCACTGGTATGGTAGTCAACTTGGCCTTTAGGGTCTCAAAGGCTTTCTGACACTATGGCCCCTAAAAAACTAAACACCCTTCTTCCTAAGGCGTGTCAGTTAGGGTAGCAATCTTGAAAAAATCCTGAATGAATTTTCTATAGTAGCAGACAAGCCCTAAGAAGCTATGAATCTCTGTAAATATCTTTGGCAGCTCCCAATCAAGAACTACCTCAACTTTAGATGGATCAATAACAATACCCTCCTTGCTATTGACGTGACCTAAAAATCTAACTTCTGAAATCCAAAACTTGTATTTCCTAAACTTCACATACAACTGGTGCTCTAGTAAATTCTGCAATGCTAAAAAAGATGTTGCTCATGTTCGACCTTTGACATCGAGTAGATGAGGATGTTATTGATAAAAGCAATCATGAACTGATCTATAAAACCCCAAAAAATTTGAATATTTTATAATAAATAATAACAAATATGTTATATATTTATAAATAACATATTATGATGTTTGAGTATGTTAGAAATTGATTTGAGATTAATTCAATGTATATATGTATATATATAAGAGCAAATGCACAAATCATGCTAGATGTATAAATCTGGAATTTTATGACTAGTAGAGATATTTTGTATTTTACACACTAATACATTATGAATATGGAAAAACTTAAAAGATCAAAGTTGTAGATATCTTCAGCATCTTTCCAACAAATCTTTAATCACCTCATTCCGAGGTCTGATGCAAAGGTTACATCTAAAATACCGAAGAGTATGTTTCTAGTCAGACTGGGTTTTCCAGTTTTGGGTTTCGGGTTTTGGGCTGTAGTTTTTCGGGTCTGCTGTCATATATACACATGTTTAAATATGAAAACTACCTCTTTTCTCCTATGTTTCAAACCCTAGCAGCCTCTTTTCCCCTCTCTCAAACCCTAGCTTTTTTCTTTGGCGATTTTGAGAGATTTCGGAGGATTTTTCAGTGGGTTTTGTGCAGTGCAGCGAAGGGGATTGGTTCTCTTTCACATGGCAGGAGTTTTTTAGTATTTGAGGTGAGTAATATCTCACCCAACTTTGTACCCTTTTATTTTGCATGTTTTATTAAGTTTTATTCGGATTTTTTGAGCGTAAAACGTATTTTTAGTGTTTAAAGGATAGATCTTTATAACTTATGAAGTGAGAATACATTATCCTAATTTTCTAATTGATTACAATAGTAACCTTGACAATTTCATATCTAAAATTTATTAATCATGAATTAAATCATAAGTTTTTGATTTTAAAATGTTTAAACATGTGTATATAAATGTTTAGGGTTTCGACGATATATTTACATGCTAATATTTTGTTTCATATTGTTTCATATATGTTGATATCAGTAATATTATGCTTAGAAAATAATGATGTCACTTCTAGATTTGTTTCGAAGCAGACAAAAACCCGTGAAGGGTTTTTACCTGTTTCGGTTGATCGTCGGCACAGTTTGTGCATGTTTACTTTTGTTGTGTGCTTTAATGTGAATGAGGAGTCAACTCGAATATTTGGTGTTAGAAATTATTGTTTATTATGTATATTTATTTGTGAGATGGCTTGCGGACATGAGTGTAGATTTGCACACTGAGACACGTGTGAAATTAGTGTATATGCATCCTTTTCATATATCTCATCGATATTCTATACATTTCATTCAGTCCATGTGTTGGGCAATTATTATGTGCAGTCTATGTGTTGGACATTCATCATATTTAGTCCATATGTTGGACATTCATTATATTCAGTCATCATTCAGTCCATGTGTTGGACAATTTATGTATGTAGTCCATGTGTTGGGCATCCACTACACCTAGGCTTAGTCCATGTGTTGGACACCTGTTTAAACCTTGAGTATGACACTTACACTTACATAGGTTGGACATGACACTTATGTGGGTTTTGACATGACAAGGTATTTGAGTTCTAAGATGGGTTAGTCTTCTTTATATTATTGTTTCTGTATTAGATTTTGGGTTTGGTATTTAGGGATTTACAATTTGAGATACAAGATATATATATAAGGGTTTTCTTGTTTGGATTATTTCGCTCGACGTACCTATGCTCGTGTTGTAATTTCCTAAATATTAAAATTCTGTTATTGTTAGGATCAATGATTTTATGTATATATATATTAAATGTATTTTCTATATGCAACGAGCCCTCTCCCTTAGGGTTGGTTGTGATGTTGCTCGCTAGAGCTTTGACGCTCGTTGTCCCCTCCTATTTCCGGTAACGAGCCAGGTGTACGGAAAGTCGTAGGTTGATGACGATACTTATTAGCATCCATCTTTCATTTATAGTTTTATTTTATTTATGGAGCTCCACTGTAGATATTTTGTTTAGACATTTGAGAGTTATGTTCTAGAAGTTGTAAAGGTTGTGTGCCTTATTTTTTTATTAGATATTCTGTGTTTGAGACTTGTTGAGATCTCCAGACTAGTTATTTCATAGATTCACTTTATATTTTTGTATGTTGGATGATGAAATATCATTTTTATCTCTATTATTTAATCATATATCTCTTGTATTATCTTTTACTTGTTTTTGTACCTACACCTATTGTTGACTCTACTAGAGAGATAGTAATTATGATGGTGAAACATGTTATTGTATGGTGTGATGTATGGCAGGTTTGACATTCCTGGTTTCACTTTGGACTATAGCCTTGTGTGAATCTAGGGGCGTCACAGTTAGTATCTGAACTCTAGTTTTAGTATCCTTAGGATCATTCTGTTTCGATTCGTGGAGCTAGGTTAGAGTTTCCTAGGATTCATGTATAGAGTCCGCTAAGGATTTCCTTGTATGAGTGAGGACGATATATGCGTATATCTCAAAATTTGAGAATATTTTTTGATGATAACTATTTTATGTTGATTGAAGGTATTTGCGTGAATACTATGTGTTATGAATTCGTATTGTTATACGTTATATATATATATATATATATAATTGTTATCTCATTTACTGTGATAATTTAGCTCTCCTTTTGATATTATAAATATCAAAACGAGGCTATGGTCGAGGTAAAACTCGTACTTGGAGAGCTGGGCATGCAGAGCCGAGCCGTAGCAGGCACCATAGTATTTGATCGACCCTATGGCACCATTAGCAGCAAGATCTTACAACACTTAAGGAGTAAGAGGTGTATCCATTTCCGTCAGCAGTACCACTTTCGGGAGTTCCATCACTGATTGTACCCGTCGTGAAAGTAAAGAGGCAATATTTATAAAGGTACCACCACCACAATCACCTGTTTATAGAGCCACAGAGCAGGATGTTTAGCCCTGAGAGAGTAAGAAGGTATCAGACAATAAGATCACCAGAGTTTCAAGGCACACCAATTTCAGTTGCAACCTATAAGGGAAGGAGTATGTGAAAATTTCTTGAACGTTGACTTAGTACTAAGTAGAAGTTAGATGTATTCAGTATTGAGGACATCGCTGGAAGATAGCAACGACATCAAGATTTATTTCGGGGTTGCAATTATCATCTATTTGGGAGAATTTTAGTCAATACTCCTACAAGCAGTTAGAGCTAGTCTAAGTAAAGTAGGGAGATATACCTGTGGTGAAGGAAGAAATCAAAACCAGAATAGTGACAATGACATTGACAAGAGAACTATTGCTGAATCTAGAGAATCCTAGCAGCGGAAGAATGATTTTTTACCCAGTAACAAGGATAATATAAGAAAGGAGCACGATATGATTCGAGAGCGCCGAAGTAGCGCAGAGTTCGGAGTACATGTTACAAACATAACAAGATCGAACAAGAGCGAAAGACTTGTCGCAGTACACCAGCAGGAAGCCAGCATGATAGAGGTCACGGTCGATAGTCTCAGAGTCACAATTTTGGCCAGCAGCGGGGAAATAGGGACACTACTTGTTAATCCGAGGATTTAGGGACCAGCAGGCCAGATTTGCATTATGCAGGAGATTCCTGAAGGATAGATGGTTCTATATTTGTTGCACCACCAGCAAAGTTTATTCAGCAGTACCGCATGATCAGGGTACGAGCGGAGCTTTCTTTGTGATTTCCTTTTCAGCTCGGATCTAGTTTGATTTAGAAATTCGCTTATCTCTTATCTTTCATGCCTTCGTTGATAGGTTTCAGCTTGTAGCACATTCCTTAGATATTCCATTGTCAGTCTCTACTCCTCTAGGGGGAGTATCCCTTCTATCTGTAGGAGATGTGTCATCAGACTAGATGAGTCTGAGTTAGTCATCAAGTTGATCGTGTTGCTGATGTCAAATTTTGACAAATTTTTTCTTGGTATGGATTAGCTATCATCATACCCTGTTAGTATTGACTATTGTACTAAAACAGTCAGCTTGTGAGTATCCGTTGGATTTGTATAGATAGTAGCAACCTTACAGGGTGACCGGAATGTGGGTCATTTCTGGTTTATGTTGAGTAGGTAATGCTAAGGGACCGGAGTGCTGATTTGTGTGAGACCAGAGTTGTCTCAGAGTATTAGGATGTCTTTAAGGATATACCTAGATTTCCTCCAATGAGAGAGGTTATTTCCTGCATCAAGTTGCAGCCGAGCATAGTACCGATATTCCGAGAACCCTATCATACGGCACCTACTGAGATAAGGGAGCTACAGATAGAATTAGATAAATAGTTATTATCTTAGAGTATTACTCGCTGGAGTATCTTTTTATTTATGGGATCACCGATCCTCTTCGTGAGCATGAGGACGGTAACTTATGATTATTTGTAGATTATTATAATGTGAACAAGTTCACTATCCGGATTTGTTAACATTTATGACTTGTTCGATTAGCTGCGCGAAGCGCAATATTTTTCTCAAAGATTGATCTTTGATTTGAGTTATTGTAGTTGCGAGTTTGGGAGATGAATTTTCCTAAAGCCGTTTTTTCCTGATTCGATATGAATCTTTTGAGTTTCTGGTCATGCTATTTGGGTTGACTAATGCACCCGTGGTATTTATGGATTTGATGAACCGGGTTTTCCGTCCCTTCTTGGACTAGTTTGTAATTGTCTTTATCGATGATATTCTCATATATTCGAGATTAGAGGCAGATCATGATCAGTATCTCCGGTTAGCTTTGCAGACTCTATAAGAGCATCAGTTATATGCCAAGTTTAGCAAATGTGGATTTTGGCTTTCAGAAGTCAGATTTCTCGACACATCATCAGCAGAGAGGGCATAGCAGTGAATCCGACTAAGTTTACTGCAGTTCTTGATTTGGAATCGCCAAAGACGGTGACAGAGATTCGAAGCTTCTTGGGTTTAGCCGGTTATTACAAGAAGTTCATCTAGGACTTATCGAAGATTTTGATACTACTTACACGCCTTACGAAGAAGGGTGTACAGTTCATTTGGTGCGGGGAGTGCCAGAAGGCCTTTGATACCTTGAAGGATAAGTTGACTACAGCACCGGTTTTGACTATTCTGAGCAGCGACAGGACATTTATGGTCTACGCAGATGCATCATTGGCAGGTTTAGGAGGCGTCTTGATGCAAACTCAGAGGGTGGTAGCTTATATATCACGATAGTTGAGGGTACATGAGCAAAACTACCCCACTCACAATTTAGAGTTAGCAGCGGTAGTATTCGCGCTGAAGGCGTGGAGACACTACTTGAATGGAGTACAGTTTGAGTTGTTCACAGACCATCAGAGTTTGAAGTATCTTTTCTCTCAGAAGGAACTCAACCAGAGAAAGAGGAGGTGGATTGAGTTTATCAAGGACTACGAGTTCACGATTCGGTATTATCCGGGGAAGGCGAACGTCGTAGCAGATGCTTTAAGTAGGAAGTGTCGACATCGGGTTTTGGCTTTGAGGTGCTCATTGCATCGAGATCTTCTCACTCTTAGTCAGTTTGATTTTAGACCTGAGATTGGTGGAACTAGTGTATTTTTGGGAGCTATGTCTGTGCAGCCATCTTGGAGTAACAGAGTTGTCATAGCTCAGTTGGAAGACTCTTGGATTCAAATCCGAAAGGAGAAGATTACCAAAGAGCCGAAGCTGATTGGACTATTGGAGCAGATGGAGGTCTACGGATGAAGGGTAAATTAGTTATGCCAGCTAGTGTAGAGCTTAAGAGGGAGTTATTAGATAAAGCACATCGTACTCGGTACACAGTACATCCAGGGACCACTAAGATGTACAAGGACCTGAAGAGACACTTCTGGTGGAGTAGTATGCATAAAGAGATTGTAGAGTATGTGGGCAAGTGTTTTACTTGTCAGCAAGTGAAGGCAGAGCATCAGAGAATGGTAGGAACACTTCAGCCTTTACCTATTCCAGAATGGAAGTAGGCGGACATTTATGTGGACTTTATTATAGGGTTGTCGAAGTCGAAGAAAGAGAATGATTCTGATTGGATGATAGTGGATAGACTAACGAAGTCAGCACATTTTTATTCCAGTGAAGACTACATATACAGCTGAGACGTATGCGAGGATATATGTTTGGGAGATAATTCAACTTCATGGAGTTCCGGACATGATTGTATCGGATCGAGGTTCAGTGTTCACTTCGCACTTCTGGAAGGAGGAGTTTCCAGGATTCTTTTGACAGCAGACTATCATACAGCAGTGTATTCCACCCACAGATAAATGGTCAGACGGAGAGAGTAAATCAGGTGTTGGAAGACATGTTACGGGCTTGTGTCATTGACTTTTAGGGTAGCTGGGAGGATCATATTCCACTGATAGAGTTCACTTATAACAATAGTTATCAAGCGACAATCGGTATGACCCCGTACGAAGCAGTGTACGGGAGACCTTGTAGATCACCAATATGTTGGGCAGAACCGGAGGATAGCTTGATGCTTAGGCTAGAGCTTGTGAGGCAGACCACTAAAAATGTAGCATTGATCAGAGAGCGGATTCCAGCTGCTCAGAGTCGGTAAAAGAGCTATGCAGATAAGAGACGAAGACCTTTGGAGTTTCAGGTTGGAGATTCAGTTATGCTGAAGGTATTGCCTATGAAAAGTGTTTAATGATTCGGAAGGCGGGGAAAGCATGCACCGATGTATATTGGACATTTCCAGATTTTGGAGCGCATTGGAGCCGTGTCATACAAACTAGATCTTCCAGCATCAATGTCTAGTATACACAATGTATTTCATGTTTCTATGCTCAAGAAGCACTTACATGATGAGGAGCAATAACGAGTGTTGGTTGCACCAGAGATTAAGATTCAGGATGATTTGATTACTATTAAGATTCCAGTTAGTATACTTGTCAGAGAGGACAAGAGACTTAGAAACAAGGTAATTCCTTTGGTGAAAGTTCAGTGGAACCGAAGAGGCATTGAGGAGATTTCTTAGGAGCGCAAAGAGGACATGCGTCATGACTATCCACACATGTTTGAACAGGTAAATTAAATTTTTGTATGACTTATATATGACTTATGGATTACATGTATGGTGATGTTTATACTGAACACTAAAATGAGGGTATTAACACTTAACTCCTAAATACTCAACACATGGTATATATATGAGGGTTTCCTTATATGGATTTTTTGCTCGATGTACTTGTTCCATTTAGTTAGGGGGTTAAGTGGGGGTATTTACATTTTAGATGGTTAAGTGTAGACATCGAGGATGATTCTCGGGAGCGCGAAGATGTTATGTAGCATGACTACCTGCACCTATTGAGGAAGTGGATTGATTTATGTGTGTGATATTTAGATTTAATGCTAGAATGAGGATATTTCCACTTAATTCTTAATCTTTTGGAACATATGGTATATAAATAGGGGGTTCCTTGTTTGGATTTTTCACCCGATGTACTAGTTTCATTTGATTAAGGGTTGAGTGGGAATATAGTCATTCTGGATTGTTAAGTATAAATATCCCTATATGCTTATTAAGAGTTTAATATTATGAGAAGTGTATGTATAGGTTGGATTTTACCCTCTACATGCTTTCTAATACTATCTTTCAGTTAAGTATGATTTCTGAATTTCGAGGACGAAATTCTTTTAAGGGGGGAAGAATGTAAAACAACAAAAATTTGAATATTTTGTGATAAATAATAATAAATATGTTATATATTTATAAATAACATATTATGATGTTTGAGTATGCTAGAAATTGATTTGAGATCAATTCAATGTATATATGTATATATATAAGAGCAGATGTACAAATCATGCTCGATGTATAAATCTGAAAATTTATGATTAGTAAAGAGATTTTATATTTTACACACTAATACATTAAAAATATGGAAAACTTAAAAGTTCAAAGTTGTAGATATCTTCAGTAGCTTTCCAATAAATCTTTAATCACCTCATTCCGAGGTCGGATGTGAAAGTTACAGCCAAAATACCGAAGAGTATGTTTCTAGTCAGACTGGGTTTTCCAGTTTCGGGTTTCGGGTTTTGGACTGTAGTTTTTTGGGTTTGCTGTTATATATACACATATTTAAACATGAAAAATACCTATTTTCTTCTATGTTCCAAACCCTAGAAGCCCCTTTTACCCTCTCTCAAACCCTAGTTCTTTTCTTTGGAGATTTTGAGGGATTTCGGAGGATTTTTCAGCGGGTTTTGTGCAGTGTAGCGAAGGGGATTGGTTCTCTTTCACATGGTAGGGGTTTTTTAGTATCTGAGGCGAGTAACATCTTGCCTAACTTTGCACCCTTTTATTTTGCATATTTTATTAAGTTTTATTCGGATTTTTCGAGCCTAAAACGTATTTTTAGTATACAAAAGATAGATCTTTATAACTTATGAAGTGAGAATATATTATCATAATTTTCTAATTGATTATAATAGTAACCTTGACAAATTTCAGATCTAAAATTTATTAATCATGAATTAAATCACAAGTTTTTTCTTTTAAAACGTTTAAACATGTGTATATAAATGTTTAGGGTTTCGACGATATATTTACATGCTAATATTTCATTTCATGTTGTTTCATATATGTTGATATCAGTAATATTATACTTGGAAAATAATGATGTCACTTCTAGATTTGTTTTGAAGCAGACAGAAACCTGTGAAGGGTTTCTACCTGTTTCGGTTGATCGCCGGTACAGTTTGTGCATGTTTACTTTTGTTGTGTACTTTAATATGAACGAGGAGTCGCCTCGAATATTTGGTGTTAGAAATTATTATTTATTATGTATCTTCATATGTGAGATGGCTTGCAGACATTGGTTTAGATTTGCATACCGAGACACATGTGAAATTAGTGTATATGCATCCTTTTCATATATCTCATCGATATTCTACATATTTCATTCAGTCCATGTGTTGGGCAATTATTATGTGCAGTCCATGTATTAGACATTCATCATATACAGTCCATATGTTAGACATTCATTATATCTAGTCTATGTGTTGGACATTCATCATTCACTCCATGTGTTAGACAATTTATATATGCAGTCCATGTGTTGGGCATCCACTACACCTAGTCATAGTCCATGTGTTGGACTCCTGTTTAAACCTTGAGTATGACACTTCCACTTACATAGGCTGGACATGACACTTATGCGGGTTTTGACATGACATGGTATTTGAGTTCTGAGATGGGTAGTCTTCTTTATATTATTGTTCCTGTATTAGATCTTGGGTTTGGTATTTAGGGATTTACAATTTGAGATACAAGGTATATACATGAGGGTTTCCTTGTTTGGATTATTTCGCTCGACGTACCTATGCTTGTGTTATAATTTCCTAAATACTAAAATCCTCTTATTGTTAGGATCAACAGTTTTATGTATATATGTATTAACTGTATTTTCTATATGCAACGAGCCCTCTCCCTTGGGGTTGGTTGTGATGTTGCCCACTAGCGCTTTGACGCTCATTGTCCCCTCCCTTTTCAGGTAACAAGCCAGGTGCACAGAGAGTCACAGGTTAATGCCGATACTTATTAGTGTCCATCTTTCATTTGTAGTTTTATTTTATTTATGGAGCTCCACTGTAGATATTTTGTTTAGACATTTGAGAGTTATGTTCTAGAAGTTGTAAAGGCTGTGTGCCTTATTTCCTTTTATCAGATATTCTATACTTGAGACTTGTTGAGATTTTGAGACAAGTTATTTCAGAGAGTCACTTTATATTTTAGTATGTTGAATGATAAAATTTTATTTTTATCTCTATTATTTCATCATATATCTCTTGTATTATCTTTTACTTGCTTTTATACCTACACCTGTTGTTGACTCTACTAGAAAGATAGTAATTGTGACGGTGAAACATGTTATTGCATGGTGAGGTGCATGACAGGTTTGATATTCCTGGTTTCACCTTGGACTACAGTCTTGTGTGAACCCAGGGGCATCACATGATCCAAATACGAAAAAAAAAATCTAATTCATCAAATCCATGAATACTGCGGGTACATTAGTAAGCCTAAATGGTATAAAAGGAATTCAAAAGACCCATACCGAGTAAAAAATATGGTCTTGGGAATATCCATCTCCTGTACACGCAACTGGTCATAACCAGATTGAAGATTAATCTTTGAGAAACACTACGCTTACTGTAACTGGTCAAATAAGTCATCAATTCTCGGTAACAGATACTTGTTCAGGATGGTGACCTTATTTAACTCATGGTAATCAATGCACAAACGAAGGCTACCATCCTTCATCTTCACGAAAAGGACCGATGCTCCCCACAGAGAATAGCTTCAGTGAATAAATCCATGAGAAATGAGCTCCTCTAATTGAGTCTGTAACTCCCTCATCTCAGTAGGTGCAATACGATAAGGTACACGGGATATCGGTGTTGTGCCTAGCTATAACTCTATGCAGAACTCAACCTCTCTCACTGAAGGCAATCCAGGTATGTCCTAAAAGATATCCTGATACTCTAAGACTACACTGGTCTCGCACAAATCAGCACCCTGATCCCGCAATGATACCTTCTCGATATATGCCAGAAATGATTCTACAAACTAGTTTTCCTGTGAGGTTGCTACAACCGACTCAGTCCTATTGGACGCTTGCAAACTGATTATTTTAGCAAAATAGTCGATACTGATATGGCAGGAAGATAACCAATCCATACCAAGAATCACATCGAACTCAGATATGCGCTAGATGATCAAATCAACTACGGACTCAGACTCATCTAGGCTGATGTAAAACCCTGTAAAATTTGAATAGTATGTGAAAAATAATAATAAATATATTATATACTGATAAATAATATATTTTGTTATTTGAGTATGTTAGAGATTGCTTTGAGATTAATCCAATGTATATATATGAACATAGGAGTGAAATCATGCACGACATGCACGAGTCTGAATCTGGAAAAATGATTAGTTAAGAATATTTACATTTTATATATAGATACATTTCAAATATGAGAAAACTCAAAAGACAAAAGTTACAGTTCTCTTAATAGTTTTCTAACGCATCTTAAATCACCTCTTTCTGAAGTTGGATGTGAAAGTTACAGCCAAAATAATAAAGATATGCACACACAAATTTTTCCTGATAAGCCGACTTATAAATCGACTTACACCAAGTCGACTTATAAGGCAATTCACAGACTGTTTCTAGTTTTCTTTTGGGTTTTCGAGTCGTATCCGTATTGCTTCGATCCTAGGCTTATATATACTCATTTAAATCCTATTTTGCTATACTTTTTTGTGAGAATACAGCAGCCACCCGTCCTCTAAAACCCTAGTTTAAGTTTTCGAGTTTTTGAAAGAGTTTGGTGAAGGATTCGCCGAGAGGAAGGCGAGATCTATGTTTGTACCAAAGGAAGAGGTCTTGCATGCATGTTGGATGGATCAACAGTGACGTGAGGTAAGATTATCTTCGTCCAAACCCATCTCCATAGTTAAATAACTAGTTTATATGTTTAATATGATATTGAATACATGTTTTCATGCTTTAATCATAACATGTGGTGTTAAAAGTCAGATTTTTGATGTTAAATCTTAAATCAATGCTAGATCAGTATCTTTTCTTGCTGTTTATGATAGAATAATGATCATTATCTTTAGGGTTTCAATTATTTTCATTTTAAATGTTTTAAACATGCTTAACTTATGTAATAACCCAAGTTTGATGTTTAATTATCTTTTTATGATAATCAATCATGCTTAAACCCTAGGTTTGTGATACGTAAATATCTTAGACTTGTTTAAATGAATTTTATGTCAATGTTCATACTTATAAATGATCATGCTATGGCAATCATAAGATATTTCATGTCTTTATTGAAAATCTTGTATAATCATGTTACTAACCCTAATTAGTTTTAATCCAAATGCTAAATTATGTATTCTGATATCTGTTAATTAGTTGTACATGTTTATAACCTGATTCCTATGTTTCATGTTAAATAGAATGAGTTTTGTTTGAGAAATATCACAAAAAACATCAAAACATCAACCTAGAAGTCGACTAAGTCGACTTATGAGTTGACTTGCCACAAGTCGACTTATGCCAGGCATAAGTTGACTTATGAGTATTTTTCTAGATTTCATGAGTTTTGTTTTTACACTGTTTGGAGAAGCATTCACAGGGTTCAAACAGCACTTTTGTACATGGACATTCACGCATACATCAGTACAGTGTCGTTGCATACACATGAGTAACCCAAAGGGGGTTTCAACAAAAGTTGGGTTATTTATAATAGAGTAGTGATTGCTCATACACTCGTTGGATATCGTTAATGAGCACAACTCAGTACTATATTGGATAGTACGTTGATATACTAGATATACACAATTCAGTACTACATGGGATAGTACGTTAATGAGCACATCTCAGTACTATATATGATAGTACGTCGATATACCAGATATACACAGTTTATGCATAAGATGGATATCGTTGATGAGCCCAGTTTAGTGTTACATGAAGTAGTGCGTCGATATTCTATATGTACAGGCCATTGAGTCAGGTTTGGATGTTTTGTTTAGCAGTCCGTCTGTACGAGTGTGCGATGAGGCTGGTAAGTCATCTATTTATGGTGATTGTAAGCCATCTATTTGGATACCTATGTGGTAGGTCGTCTCGCACTCAGACTACATGCTGAGATCGTGATGACACTAATGAGTCATGTACACAGTTCAGGATACCTACAGGGTAGTCCGTGACTTTGAGACTGTTGATTTATAGCCTAAGTTTTAGGCGGATATCAGTTATTAGTTCAACTCATCTTTGAGATATATGACCGAGATACTTTGCTCTTAAAAGTATACATGATTATATGTCGGTATTTATTTTATCTCCCCAGTGATTATAGAAGATATTATAAATACGATGTAATGATGTCTTTATATTTCTTTACTGTTTTCTTTACTTGTTAGTTGGGATCAATGATTAGGGATTCATAATTTGAGACATATGGTATATACATGAGGGTTTCCTTGTTTTGATTATTTCGCTTGACGTACTAGTCTCATGTTGTGAATTTCTAATTGTTGATCTCATTAGTTAGTCTTTTACCAGTTCAGTGTTAATATTTAGGTATCTACAATTTGAGACATATAGTATATACATGAGGGTTTCCTTGTTTGGATTATTTCGCTCGATGTACTACGTCTCGTGTTGTATGTTTCTAAATATTAATTCCATTAGATATAGGGGAAATGATCTAGGTAGACTATGCTTAATAGATAGAGCCGTCACTTCATCTAGCAGCCATTCCCTTGGGGGCGGATGAAGGTAATCTTGCTTTAGCTCTTTGATGCTCTTATTGTTATTCTTTTTATTTTAAACTTCCTTTCAGGCAGTGCCGAGGCTCGGAGAGTCGCAGGATGACGGAGTTCTTGCATAGTCGCTGTTACATGAGTTATTAATAGAGGCTGCACAGTAATTATTTTCTCTTATTCAGATAGTAGAGTTTTATTTTTATATTGTAAAGGAAGTGTGCCTTAGTACAATGTTTAGTTGATTCATGTTGAGACAGTTTTATTATTTCTATTGTATACAGATTTCTGTTGAGACATGATTTCTGTATGAGATATATCTTCCTACATCATGTCTATGTATTTATTTCCTTATTTTTCTTATTTTGCACCCGCACTTTTATTTGATTCTACTAGAGGATATAACTGTGATTGGTGAAATGTGTTTATGCACAGTGTGGGTGCATGGTAGGTTTGACATCTCTAGGTTTACTTTGGACTATAGCCATGTGTGAAAACAGGGGCGTCACAAGTGATAATACATCTCCTACAGATATTCTCTAATAGGGACACCTCATCCAAAGGAGTGGTAACTGACAAAGGAATGTCTAAAGGCTATGCCACTAGCTGAAGCCTATCCATGAATGCACAAGATATAAAGGAGTGTGAAGCTCCTAAATCAAATAGAATATGGGATGGGAAGGAGTTCACAAGGAATGTACCTTCCACCACGGCCCCACTCACACCATCATCACGTGGTAGAACTACGTTAAACTCGACCGGAAGCTGTTGTCTATTGTGCTGAAGGCTCTGAAATGTATGGAACTATCCATCCCTGTGGGACCTCCTGAATAGTGCACACCTAACCCTCTATCCTCAGAACTATCGATGGTGCCTTAAGTCTTGACTTTTGGCCCTGGGCATGGTTCTGGGGCTAAACCTGCCTTTTGCTATGTTGGCCTCCTACTGTTGCACTGTGACACTCTGTGGCTCTGTGAATAATATTATGGCAGTAAAAACAAGCATCCTAAAATCTACGATGCTATGATGCTCTCTAATCCTGCTGCGGTCCCTTCTTATAAGGATCTTACTACTGCTGCTGTGAACCTTTGCCTTGTTGATGGGGTCCTCCTAGTCCTAAAAATGATCTCTTACCCTTTCCCTTGTCTCCAAACTGTCCTGCTTTAGAACTTCCTTCCTTGCTCTTTTGGAACATGGCGGTCTCAGTCTCCTGTGAAATGGCGGCATTGGCAACCTCCCACACTGAGTGGAATCATCGAGACACAAGGTAGTGATGTAAGCTTGGGCAAAGTCTCATAAAAAACATCTAAGCCTGAACTTTCCTATATGCCACATGCTCGTAAACCTGAGTAGACCCATGGATTTGCTTTCATAATCACCTACTGATATGTCTCCTTGCTCCAACCGGACTAGCTCTAACTCTTTCCCGGCCTTTGCCGATGATAATACATACTGCTAGTCAAAGAAGTAGGTGAAATCCTCCCAAGTAAGTGACATTCACTGCTCTAGTGTGAATTGATGTCTGTACCACCCTCCAACATCACCCTTAAGGCTGAATGCAGTTAATATATGCTTTTGGATTAAGTCGACATTAAGCATATCTAGGATGTTTCCCACATCTTCCTTCCACTTGTAGGCTACAAGTGAATCCGATGTGCCCTAAAATTCTAGTACCCTCAGCTTCTGATATCTCTCCATTAAATGAAGCCAAGCCTCCTAAGCTACAGCTCTGTCGACCGCTAGTGGTGGGGTGACTTCTGGTGTTGCCTCTGTAATAGTCTCAACTAGTATGACTGGTGGTGGAACCATAAGAGGTGGTGTTGCTAGAGGTACTTGATTCACCACTTGCTCCTCAAGCGCTGCAAGTCTAGCTACAATCGGTGCTATGAGATTGATCAAATATGATGGAGTCTACTACAACTCGAGCTCTACCTCGGCTTGCGTAGCTCCCTGAGTACGGGATCTACCACGACCACATCCTTGTCCCGACATCTATAATTTCAGAAGGAGAGCTTATTAAACACGGTAAATGAGATCACAAGCATATATAACATATCATATAGCTATAGAAAAACATAACACATAGCATCCTCAAAAATACTTTATAATCAAAGTAAGTTAATCATAAAAAAATTCTCAAAAATTTTGAGTTATACGCATAACGGCCTCACTCAATCTAGGAATTCCTAGCAAACTCTATACATGAGCCCTAAAGAAACTCTATACTAGCTCCACGACTCGACACAGGATCTCCTAAGGATGCTGGAACTAGAGCTCTGATGCTAACTGTGATGCCCTTGGTTTCACACATGGTTGCAGTCCAAGATGAACCCAAAGATATCAAACCTGCCATGCACCTAACACTGTGCAATAATATGTTTCACCATCATAGTAATATCTCTCTGGTAGAATCAAATACAAGAAGTGAGGGTACAAGCAGATATAGTAAAGATGACAATACAAGGAACACAATATAGAGAAAAGATCCAATGATAAATGTAATTGTAAAACCTCATGAATTTGAATATTATGTGATAAATAATAATAAATATGTTATATGGTGATAAATAACATATTTTGATGTTTGAGTATGGTAGGAATTTATTTGAGATTAATTCAGTGTATATGTATGAGTGGAGGAGAGAAACATGCACGAAATATGCACTAAAAAGAAGAAAAAATGTAAAATCTCTGCCAAGTCGACTTATGAGTCAACTTATAATAAGTCGACTTATCAACGCTGTAAGTCGATTTATCATAAGTCAACCAATCAAATACATAAGTCGACTTATAAGCTGATTTCAAGTTTTCTTTTGGGTTTCGGGTTATATCTGTTTTATTTTGATCCTAGACTTATATAAACTCTTTTAAACCTGTTTTTGCTACACTTTCTTGTGAGAATCCAGCAGCCACCCCTCCTCTCAAACCCCATCCTAGAATCTTAAGTTTTTGGAAGATTTTGGTGGGAATTTTGTCAAGAGGAAGGCGAAATCTATGTTTTAGCAAAGGAAAATATCTTGCACGCGTGTTGGGAGGATCAATAGTGACTTGAGGCAAGATTATCTTCATCCAAACCTATCTCCATAGTTAAATAACTAGTTTTAGTTGTTAGTATGATGTTAATACGTGTTTTCAAGTTTAAATCTTAACTTGTAGTGTTAAAATTTAGATTTTTTATATTTAAACTTAAATACATGCTAGATCTGTTAGTTTTTCTTGTTGTTTATGATAGAATCATTATCATGATCATTAGGGTTTCATTTAATTTCATTTTTAATCTTTTAAACATGCTTAATTCATGTGTAAACCCTAGTTTGATGTTTAACTGTCTTTTTATGTTAATTAATCATGCTTAAACCTTAGGCTAGTGTTTCCTAATTAGTCTAATCATGTTTAAACGAACTTTTATGCTTCTTCCCCTTTGTCAAAAATTTTATGATAATTATGTGATTTTTCATGTCAATATTGAAAATCTTGGATAATCATGTAGTTAACCCTATTTCTTTTTAATGCAAGTGTTAAACCATGTGTTATGACCTCTGTTAATTAGTTTGAATGTTTATAACATGTTTCCTATAATCCATGATAGATAAAATGAGTTTTTGTTTGAGAAATGTCATAGAAAATATCGAAACAACAATCTGGAAGTCGACTTATAAGTCAACTTATAAGTCGACGACTAAGTCGACTTATAAGTCATCGACTTATAAGTCGTCGACTAAGTCGACTTATAAGTCATCATCTAAGTTGACTTATAAGTCGACTTGGTCATAAGTCCACTTATGATAGGCATAAGTCGACTTATGTGTATATTTTCAGATCGTTCCCAGTTTGTTTTTATACTATTTTGAGATGCCTTCGAGGGGTTCGAGCCATACTTTTATACACGTTTATTCATGTGTACGTAAGTATAGTTTGTTGTGTATACATGAGTATCCCGAAGAGGAGTATGATGGGTTTTATTCCGTTTGTATTGGAATTAGAGATTGTTAATTCATAGCTCAGTACTACATGGGGTAGTACGCAGATATACTTATTATACAGGCCATTGAAATGGATTTTTGGAGGCTTGATTTAGCAGTCCATCCCGCACTAGGGTGCGATGAGGCTCGTGGGTCGTATTTCTAGGATGCCTATTTGGTAGTCTATCATGCACTCATGTTACGAACTGAGTTACAATGCGACTAATGAGTCGAGTATACAGTTAGGATGCCGACTTGGTAGTCCGTCATGCATAATACTATGATGAATCATGACTTGCATGGATTTACATGGTGATGATTTCTTGATAGCCTGAGTCTATGGTGGATGCTAGTTATGCGTAAGACTCATCGCTGAGATATAATACAAAGATACTTTGCTCTTGAAAGTATACGAGATTATATGTTCGTATTAATTTAATTCCCCAGTGATAGTGGAAGATATTATAAATACGATATATTAATATCTTTATGTTTATAACTACTTTCTTTATTTCTTAGTTGTGGTTAATGATTAGCGGTTCATAATTTGAGATATATGGTATATACATAAGGGTATCCCTGTTTTGATTATTTCGCTCGACGTACTACGTCTCGTGTTGTGGATTTCTAATTATTGATTTTATTTAGATTGTTTATCTCTAGATTGGTATTAATGCTTAGGGTTCTACAATTCGAGACATATGGTATATACATGAAGGTTTTCTTATTTGGATTATTTCGCTCGACATAGTACGTCTCGTGTTGTAGGTTTCTAAAAGTTAATTCCACATAGATACAAGGAAAAGTGATCTAGGTAGATTATGCTTAATAGATAGAGACTTCACTCCACCTATTAGCCCTTCCCCTAGGGGTGAATGGAGGTAATCTTACTGTAGAGCTCTGACGCTCTTGTTCTTACTCTTTTTATTGTTTTCTTTTCTTCCAGGTGGTACAGATATACGGAGAGCTGCAAGATGACAGAATTCTTGCATAGTCGTCATCACATGAATTTTAGAGACTCCACAGAAGATTTATTTTATTTTATTTAGACATTAGAGTTTCATTCTCATATTCTAAAGGCAGTGTGCCTTGGTACGATTCTAGTTGATTCATATTGATATTCTCATCATTTTAGTTATCTGATGGGTTACAGTTGAGATATGATTCTTTTATTTATGAGATATCTTTTTTATATTATGTCTATTGCATTCATTTGCATATTTTGTCTACTTTGTACCTATACTATTATTTGATTCCACTAGAAGATATTACTATGATTGGTTAAACGTATTTATGTACAGTGTGGATGCATGACATGTTTGACATCTCTAGGTTCACCTTGGACTGCAACCTTGTGTGAAACTTGGGACGTCATAATTGGCATCAAAGCTCTAGTCCAGCATCCGTTAGATCATCCTGTGTCGAGTCGTGGAGCTAGAATAGAGTTTCTTAGGATTTATGTATAGAGTCTGCTAGGAATTCTTAGAATGAGTGAGGACGTAATACATTTACCACTAAATTTATGAATTTTTTTATGACTAACTTACTTTGATTGAAAAGTATTTGCGTGAATATTATGTGATGCGTTATGTTATGTATATATATTTTCAATCTCCTTTATTGTGTCTACTAAGCTATCCTCATGATATTATAAATGTTGGGACGAGGATGCGATCAAGGTAAATTCGTACCCAGAGAACTGGGCAAGTAGAGCCTAAGCTGCAGTAGGCTCCATAGTATCTATTCGATTCGGTAACGTCGATTGAAAAAGCAGAGATTAGCAACACTCGAGGAGTGAGTATCGATCCACATTATGTTTTCTAGAGTTCCACCACCAGTTTTACCAGTCGTGCCTATTGAAGAGGCTGTTGGACCCTAGAGGGGGGGGGGGGTGATTAGGGTCAAGAGGCTAAAAATGCAATAAAAATTAAGACAATCAAACCACAAAATCTAATGCAATCAAAATAGAGGAGATAGAGTTAGGAATCGTTATCCTGTGACGCGCGATATGTTAACGAGGTTCGGTCCGCTGATCTACGTCCCCGCTCCCCACTCTTGAGGAGAAATCTACTACACAATCCGGTTTGGAAGCTAGAACTTCGTCTACACAACGATCCACTCACGATCTCACACTACACAGTTTGATCTACACAAGATCACACTCCCACACAGTTTGATCTACACAAGATCACACTCTCAAGATAGTAGAAATAGTGTAAGACCCTCTCTTTACAACGTCCCTATGGCAAAGAGAAAGAACACACTGAAGCTGGGAAGTGAACACACCAAAAACACAGAAAGAACAGGTTTGAAATTTAAGCTCTGTGAAAAACAACGTTTCTGGTTTTTGCAAAAGCTGGGACTGTTTGAGGAAGAAGAAGAGGATGAGTATAAATAGGAGAAACCAGCTATTTAAACCCATACCCCTAATCCCCCAAAATCTGGAAACAAACGTCGCTAAAATCTGTACTGAGCGGCGCTGACAAAGTACAAAATTTACCGTTGAAAATATTCGGCGGTCGACCGATGAAATTTTTGGTCGACCGCGATCCAGATCGAAAACGAGAAAAACAAGCAGAGACTTCTCCGGTCGACCGGTGTGGTCGACAGATGGAAGCTCTCGGTCGACCGCGGCGGTCGACCGACAAAGTCTCTGCTGCCTAGTGAAGAATGAACATAGGTGCGGTCGACCGGTGCGGTCGACCGCATTCTGATACATTCCGAAACACTGTTTTTGGCACACTTAAACAATTTGTAAAATATTCATTTGACTTCTGAAAATTGTGAAACTTTATAAAATGTTTTTTTAATACTAAAGACAAATTGTTTAGAAAAGGAATTTTGCGAATAAGTCCTCATACTTGTAAGAAATAGTATTTTATGAAAAACGCTTAAAAACATAAGTATGAAAACGTGTGTGTGATATCCCAATAGCTTCAAGTGAATTCGATAACTCTTTGCCTACATTCTAGCACTAGAGAGAAAATAAAAACTAGCTAATATCCTCACATAGAATACAATTCTTGAGTCTTGATATAGTTGATATGGATGAAGCTTCTATATGAATTTGTTGTTCTTGAAATAACATTGCTTCATCACTATGCCTCCTCCTCCTTTGGATATCATCGTTGTAGCGCATATTCCATCCAATCCTCCATTAGTGGTACTAACAAGCTCGATAAATGAATTTACTATATTTGCACTCAATAGCCATTAGTACCGATAATGGTGGTTGTAAAACATTATCAAAACATAATAGTTAACAATCTCCCCCTTTTTGATGATGACAACCAACCATTATATAAGAGCAAAATTAAATATAGCTTATAGATAGGTGCTCCCCCTATCTATGAGCTCCCCCTAAGTATATGTAACAAATGAGGAGATTTCTCTCCCCCTTTGTCACCATCAAAAATGGGGTAAAGAAAAATGCAAAATGCAACTAAACAAGCAAGCAATATAGAACTTTCACATAGTGCATAAGCCCAAGCCATTTCTTATGCGACAAAAATCATCCTCTCCAAGAGGCTTAGTGAATATATCCGCTAATTAAGAGTTTGTGTCAACAAATACTAGGGATACATCTTGTCGCTCTACATGATCGTGTAAGAAATGATGGCGCACATCAATATGCTTGGTTCTAGAATGCAAAACCAAATTTTTGGAAATATTTATAGCACTAGTGTTATCACAAAAGATTTTTATATTTTAAAAATTCAAATCATAGTCAACTAAATTTTGTTTCATCCATAAAACTTGAGCACAACATAAACCGGCGGCAATGTATTCCGCTTCCGTAGTGGACAATGTAACACAATTTTGTTTCTTGGAAGCCCAAGAAACAAGTGAATTTCCTAAGAATTGGCATGTTCCACTCGTTCTCTTGCGATCTACCTTACATCCGGCAAAGTCGGCATCACGAAAACCATATAAATCAAAAGAGGTGTTTTTTAGATAAAATAAACCAAGATTAAAAGTTCCATTAACATACTTAATGATCCTTTTAACCGCAATTAAATGAGATGCTTTAGGAGAAGCTTGAAAACGTGCACATGCACACACACTAAATATGATATCGGGTCTACTAGCGGTAAGATAAAGAAGACTTCCTATCATACCTCGGTATAGTTTTCGGTCCACGTCCTCACCACTTTCATTCGCATCAAGCTTAACACTTGTACTCATGGGAGTAGGCGCATGCTTAGAATTCTCCAAATTGAATTTCTTCACCAATTCCTTAGCATATTTTCTTTGAGAGATGAATATCCCATCCTTAGTTTGCTTGACTTGGAGCCCGAGAAAGAATGTAAGCTCTCCCATCATACTCATCTCAAAGTGATCTTGCATAACCTTAGAAAATTCCTTGCACAAAGATTCATTAGTAGCACCGAAAATGATATCATCAACATATATTTGAACCAAAATAAAATCATTTTTCCTTTTTTTCACAAAAAGAGTGTTATCAATAGTTCCTTTTGAAAAACCATTTTCAATAAGAAAACTAGAGAGGCAAGCATACCAAGCTCTAGGAGCTTGTTTCAACCCATATGAAGTTTTTTAAACCCGGTAAACATTATTAGGAAAAACATGATCTATAAAATCGGGGGGTTGCTCATCATATACTTCCTCTTCTATAAAACCATTTAAAAAGGCACTTTTAACATCCATTTGAAACAATTTAAAGTTTTTAAAGCTAGCAAATGCCAAAAACATCCTAATAGATTCCAACCTTGCAACCGATGCAAAGGTTTCATCATAGTCTATGCCCTCCTCTTGATTGTATCCTTGGGCAACCAAACGAGCTTTATTTCTAGTAACAATGCTATGTTCATCAAGTTTGTTTCTAAAAACCCATTTAGTACTAATTACACTAGTATTGTTAGGTCTAGGAACTAATTTCCAAACATCATTTCTTGTAAAATTGTTTAGTTCTTCATGCATAGCTAAAACCTAAAATTCATCAATTAAAGCATCATTAATCTTTTTAGGTTCTAGTTAAGATAGGAAAGCAACATTACCACACTCACTCAAGGCTTTTGAGCGAGTAACAACTCCTTGTGAAGGGCTCCCAATAATTTGTTCCTTTGGATGGTTTGATGCGAATTTCCAAGCTTTAGGAAGTTCAACTTGTTCATGAGCATTGGAGCTATCCACATCCTTTTGAGCTTCTATAGAGGGAGTATTATTGATTTGTAAAAAGTCCAATCCTCCCTCAACATCATCATCATCATCTTTCCTAGGTAAAACAACTTGAGAGCCAACATTAGTCTCATCAAAAGTAATGTTTATAGATTCTTCAACAACGAGACTTCATTTATTGAAGACCCTATAAGCCTTACTTCGAGGGGCATAACCCAAGAAAATACCAATATTAATTTTGGAATCAAATTTGTCATGATGATCTTTTGTATTTAAAATAAAATATTTGCAACCAAAGATAGGAAAATAACCAATAAAAGGAGTTTTTCCATAAAAAAGTTCATAAGGAGTTTTCTTAAGCTTTGGTCTAATCAAAACACGATTTAAAACGTGGCAAGCCGTATTGACGGCTTCCGCCCAAAAATATTTTGGCAAATCAAAAGAATTTAGCATAGTACATGTCATCTCTTGTATGGTGCGATTTTTTCGTTCAACAACACCATTTTGTTGTGGTATTCTAGGAGCGGAAAACATGTGAGTTATACCATGATGAGCACAAAAATCATAGAAATAATCATTTTGGAATTCACCTCCATGATCACTTCTAATTTTCACAACTTTTAAATCTTTTTCATTTTTAATTCTTTTAACATGATTAGAAAATTCTTCAAAACAATCATTTTTATTTGTAAGAAATATTGTCCATGTAAAACGAGAAAAATCATCAATAATCACAAAAACATAGTGTTTCCCTCCAAGAGAGGTAACACGCATAGGACCAAACAAATCAAGATGAAGTAATTGCAAAGGTTTAGCAGTCGATACCTCATTAATGGATTTGAAAGAAGATTTAGCTTGTTTACCTTTGGCACAATCCTCACATGTGCTATCTTTGATGAAGTGCAAATTTGGTAACCCTTTTACAAGATTTCTCTTAGACAATTTTGATATCAAATCCATATTTTCATCTCCAAGCCTCTTATGCCAAATCCAAGGGTTTTCATCAATTGCTGCAAGGCACTTCACATCTTGATTTACTAGTTCATTCATCTCAAAAATGTATACATTAGATTTGCAATTAGCAATAAAAACAATTTTTCCATTCATACTAATGATGCATTTATCCGGTTTAAAGGAAATATCAAAACCTTTATCACTTAATTGGCTAATGCTAAGAAGATTATGATTCAAGCCATTTACCAAATAAACATCTTCTATAACGGGTGAGGGTTTCTTACCAATAGAACCAACACCAATTATTTTACCTTTTTCACCACCAGCAAAGGAGACGATACCTTCTTCAATCCTTGATAGGGTTACAAATAACTCTTTGTTGCCCGTCATATGATATGAGCAACCACTATCAAGGTACCACATCTCCTTACGTCGTTGCCGTGATCTTCCCTACAAGAGATGAAGATGAAGATGTAGTAGCTTTAGGTACCCAAGTCTTGGGTCCTTGGTGGTTAGTAGTCTTGGTACCTTTGGGTACTCATGTCAATCCATAAAATTCAAAGTTATCTTTAATTCTACAATGAGTAGAAATATAACCATGTTTCATGCAATAAGTGCACACAAAATTTCTTTTGTATGTATGAGCACGAGAACCATGAAACCTATTTCTACCATGGTGATGATGATTAGCATAAGCATGAGTGGGTCTAATCCTACCACTCTCAATTTCAAGTCTCTCAATCTTAGATCTTAATTGTTTGTTTTCAAAATCAAGATCTCCTAGCAATTCATCTTTTAATGCAAGAGAGGTTTGTAATTGTTCTAGCTTAATATCACAAGAAGCATGCAATTTTTTAAAAGAAGAATATTCTTTTGACATTCTCTTAAATTCAAAGTTCAATTCTTCTAGAGCCGTAGCTATGTCACATTGCATGTAGAAGGATTCACTTTTGGTCTCGGATATTACCTCTTGCTCATGAGCCATGAAACAAATGATGGGGGTCATGAAGAGCAAGTTTGGCTCCTTCTTCATTGCTATCCGAATCACTTGGTTCAGATTCTTCCCATCCGGCATACATAGCCTTCTTCTTCTTGTATTTCATGTACTTCTCCTTGAGCCTTGGGCAATCCTTAGCGATATGGCTCGGTTCATTGCATTCAAAGCATTTTCCTACACGAGAAGGAAATTTGTTGTTAGATCGTGGGTTAAATTTTTTGTTCATTTTTATGAGTCTAGAAATTCTTCTAGAGAGATGAGCCACTTCTCTAGAAAAATCAACTTCACTATCCGATGATGAAGAGGAGTTATCACTAGCTCCTTTGAGAGCTATGGTCTTCAATTTTGGTGATGGCTCCTCAACTTCTAGTGTGGGCACTTCCTCCTTCTCCTTTCCCTTAAGCTTCTTCTCATGGACCTTGAGCTTTCCAATGAGGCCATCGAGAGGTAAAGTGGTAAGGTCATGAGCTTCTTCTATTGCCGTTGCCTTGGGACATTGGAGTCAATGAACGAAGAATCTTGTAGTTTGTCTCTTGAATAGTCAATTCCTTATCAAGACCATGCAATTCATTGATAATGTTAGTGAAGCGAGAAAACATAGCATCAATTGATTCATTTGGAAGCATTTGAAATAACTCATATTCATGCATAAGTCCACTAATCTTGGTTTCCTTAACTTGGGGGGTTCCTTCGTGTGTAATACACAATTTCACCTAAATCTCGTATGCGGTTGCACACGTTGAAACTCTATTATACTCATTGGGAGAAAGACCACAAATTAAGGCATTCATAGCTTTAGCATTGAGATTGGCTTGGTGCCTTTCTCCATCGGTCATGTTCCCAACTTTGGACTTCTCTACATACTTCTTCTCTATGAGCTCTAGGATGTCAAGATTAATGCAACGTAGGTAAATTCTCATCCTAGCCTTCCAATAAGCAAAATTACTACCGGTGAAAAGAGGTGGTCTAGTGGTGGATTGTTCTTCTAGCATATGCACATTCAATAAAGCCTCCATAGGGTCTTTTCTCTAAGGTGATTAAACCAAAAACTAATATAGAGACCAAGCTCTGATACCAATTGTTGGACCCTAGAGGGAGGTGATTAGGGTCAAGAGGCTAAAAATGTAATAAAAATTAAGACAATCAAACCACAGAATCTAATACAATCAAAATAGAGGAGATATAGTTAGAAATCGTTATCCTGTGACGCGCGATATGTTAACGAGCTTCGGTCCGCTGACCTACATCCCCGCTCCCCACTTTCGAGGAGAAATCTACTATACAATCCGGTTTGGAAGCCGGAACTTCGTCTATATTGCGATCCACTCACGATCTCACACTACACAGTTTGATCTACACAAGATCACACTCCCACACAGTTTGATCTACACAAGATCACACTCTCAAGATAGTAGAAATGGTGTAAGACTCTCTCTTTACAACGTCCCTATGGCAAAGAGAAAGAGCACACTGAAGCTAGGAAGTGAACACACCAAAAACACAGAAAGAACAGGTTTGAACTTTAAGCTCTGTGAAAAACAACGTTTCTGGTATTTGTAAAAGCTGGGACTGTTTGAGGAAGAAGAAGAGGATGAGTATAAATAGGAGAAACCAGCTGTTTAAACCCATACCTCTAATCCCCCAAAATCTGAAAACAAACGTCGCTGAAATCTGTACTGAGCGGCGCTAACAAAGTACAAAATTTACCGTTGAAAATATTCGGCGGTCGACCGACGAAATTTTTGGTCGACCGCGATCCAGATCGAAAATGAGAAAAACAAGCAGAGACTTCTCCGATCGACCGGTGCGGTCGACCGATGGAAGCTCTCGGTCGACCGTGGTGGTCGACCAACAAACTCTCTGCTGCCCAGTGAAGAATGAACATAGGTGCGGTCGACCGGTGCGGTCGACCGCATTCTGATACATTCCAAAACACTGCTTTTGACACACTTAAACAATTTGTAAAATATTCATTTGACTTCTAAAAATTGTGAAACTTTATAAAATGTTTTTTAATACTAAAGACAAATTGTTTAGAAAAGGAATTTTGCGAATAAGTCCTCATACTTGTAAGAAATAGTATTTTATGAAAAACGCTTAAAAACATAAGTATGAAAACGTGTGTGTGATATCCCAATAGCTTCAAGTGAATTCGATAACTCTTTGCCTATATTCTAGCACTAGAGAGAAAATAAAAACTAGCTAATATCCTCACATAGAATACAATTCTTGAGTCTTGATATAGCTTGATATGGATGAAGCATCTATATGAATTTGTTGTTCTTGAAATAACATTGCTTCATCACTATGCCTCCTCCTCCTTTGATATCATCGTTGTAGCGCATATTCTATCCAATCCTCCATTAGTGGTACTAACAAGCTCGATAAATGAATTTACTATATTTGCACTCAATAAGCCATTAGTACCGATAATGGTGGTTGTAAAACATCATCAAAACATAAGGGCTAACAGAGGCAATACCAATGATTTCACTATCACCATAACTAGTTGTTGATAGAGCCGCAGAGTAGGAGGCTTGGCTCTGTAAGAATAAGAAAGACATCATACACAAAGAGCACCATAGTTTCAGGGTACACTGGATTCATGTGCAGCCTATAAATGGAAGAAATTTATGAAAGTTTCTTAATGTTGACTCAGTACTAAAACAGAAGTTAGATGTATTCAGTGTAGAGGGTATCACCAGGAAATAGCACCGAAGGATGGCACTGACTTTAGATTTTCACCGGAGCAGCGAATACCACTTATTTGGAAAAATTTTGGTTGCTTCTTTGACAAGCAGTTAGAGATAGTCCGATTAAAGTAGGGAGATATGTTTGTGGTTAATTATGTAATTATGTCCAGCATAGTGACAATGGCAAGGGCAAGAGACCTATTATAGAATCTAGAGAGTCTCAGCAGCGGGGTAAGGATTTAGCAGCGGGGTAAGGATTTATCGCCAGCAACAAGAGCAGCATAAGAAGAGATCACAACCTACAACATGATTCGAGAGTACCGCAACAACGTAGAATTCAGAATATTTATTACAATTGTAGATCGGATATAGAGCAAAGGATTATCACTATAATCCAGGAGAAGGTCAGCATGATAGAGGTTAGAGTCAGTAGTCTCAGGGTCACGGTTATGGCCAGCAACAGAGGATTTGAGGCACCACCAGCCGTCTCAAAATTTAAGGGGTCAGTAGGCTAGATTCATGCTATCCAGAAGATTCCTGAGGGACAGATAGTCCTATATATTCCACCGCTATCAACGTAGCAATCGCCAGCCACTGGTAGGATTTATGTAGTCGTACCACGTGACCATGGTGTGAGTGGAGCTATTGTGGAAGGTACTTTCTTGGTAAGTTCTTTTCCATCTCGGATCTTATTCGATCTAGGAGCTTCACATTCCTTTATATCTTATACTTTCATGGATATGCTTCAGTTAGTTGCACATCCCTTAGACGTTCTGTTATCTGTCTCTACTCCTCTACTCCTTTAGGGGTGGTGTCCTTATTGGAGAGTGTCTATAGGAGATGTGTCATCAGTCTGGATGAGTCCGAGTTTATCATGGATCTTATCGTCTTACGGATATCAGAGTTCAACGTCATTCTCAGTATGGATTGGCTATCATCCTATCATGTTAGTATTAACTATTTTGCTAAAACAGTCTACTGGCAGGGTCCGATGGGTTTGAGTTGATCATAGCGACCTCATAGGGCAACCGGTTTGCGGAGTCATTTTTAGCATACATCGAGGAGGTGATGCTGAGGGACCAGGGTGCTGATTTGTATAAGACTAGAGTTGTCTCAGATTATCAGGATGTCTTTCAGGACATCCCTGGGTTACCTCCTGTGATAGAGGTTGAGTTTTGCATCGAGTTACAACCAGGCACAACACCCATACCCAGAGCACCCTATCGTATGACACCTGCTGAGATGAGAAAGCTACAGACTCAACTGGACAAGTTATTATCTCAGGATTTTATTTACTGGAGTCATTCTCTATGGGGAGCGCTGATCCTTTTCTTGAAGAAGAAGGAAGGCAGCATGCGCCTATGTATAGATTATCACGAGATTGAACAAAGTCACTATCCAAAACATGTATCCACTATCGAGGATTGATTACTTGTTCGACCAGTTGCAGGGAGCGTAGTGTTTTTCAAAGGTAGATCTTCATTCCGGTTATCATCAGTTGTGAGTCCGAGAGATGGATATTCCCAAGACCATCTTTCTGACTCGGTATGGGTCTTTCGGATTTCTAGTCATACCATTTGAGTTGACCAATGCACCCGTAGTATTCATGGATTTGATGAACCGGGTTTTTCGTCCTTATTTTGGCAAGTTTGTTATTGTACTCATTGATAACATCCTTATCTACTCGAGATAGGAGGCAGAGCACAAGCAACATCTTTATTTGACCTTGCGGACTTTGAGGGAGCATTAGTTGCACGCTAAGTTTAGCAAATATGAGTTTGGCTATATGAGATTAGATTTTTAGGCCACGTCATTAGCAGAGAGGGCATATCAGTAGATTCCGCTAAGGTGGAGGTAGTACTAGATTGGAAGCTGCCAAAGACCATTTTAGAGATTTGCAGTTTCTTGGGTTTGGCCGGCTATTACAGTAAGTTCATTCAGGACTTTTTGAAGATTACGATGCTACTTACACGCCTTACGAAGAAGTATGTACAATTTTTTTGGGGCATAGAGTGCCAGAAGGCCTTTGAGATCTTGAAGGCTAAGTTAACTTTAGCGCTGGTATTGATCATTCTGAGTAGTCAGGACCTTCGTGGTCTATACAGATGCGTCGTTATTGGGTCTAGGAGGTGTTTTGATGCAGACCCATAGAGTAGTGGCATACATATCACGACAGTTAAGGACACATGAGTAGAATTATCTCACGCACGATTTGTAGTGGGCAGTAGTTGTCTTTGTATTAAAGACATGGAGACATTATCTGTATGGAGTGTAGTTCGAGCTTTTCACAGGTTATCAGAGTTTGAAGTACTTTTTCTCTCAGAAAGAGCTAAATTAGTGACATTGACGATGAGTTGAGTTTATCAAAGACTATGAGTTTGCAATTCAGTATCATCCAGGGAAGGCTAATGTTGTAGCAGACGTATTGAGTAGGAAGCGTCGTCATCAGATTGTAGCTTTGAGGTGCTCGTTATATCGAGATCTTCACACTCTTAGCCAATTTTATTTTAGACTGGAGATCGACAGAGACAGTGCATTTTTAGGAGCTTTATCTGAGTAGCCATCTTGGAGTAATAAAGTGGTCAGAGCTCAGCTAGAGGACTCTTGGATTTAAACCCGAAAGGGGGAGATCTCCAAAAAGCCAAAGGTTTATTGGACTATTGGAGTAGATGGAGGACTTCGAATGAAGGGCCGGTTAGTAATGCCGAGTGATCCGTAGTTGAAAAAGGACTTATTTGACGAGGTGCGCCATATCAGGTGCTCAATGCATCCAAGAACAACTAAAATGTATAAGGACCTGAAGAGACACTTTTGGTAGAAAGACATGCATAGGAAGATTGCAGAGTATGTGGCTAAATGGTTTACCTACAGGAACCCTACAACCTTTACCCATTCTAAAGTGGAAGTGGGTAGATATTTCTATGGATTTTATTATAGGATTTGCCAACATCGAAGAAGGGAAACGATTCAGTTTGCGTAATAGTTGATCGGTTGACGAAGTCAGCACATTTCATTCTGTTAAAGATAACGTACATGGCAGAGACGTATTCTAGTAGTTTCCACCCACAGACAGATGGATAAATAAAGAGTGTAAACCAAGTGTTGGAGGATATGTTGTGGGCTTGTGTTATAGATTTCCAGGGTAGCTGGAAGGACCACATCCCATTGATTGGATTCATTTATAGCAATAGTTACCAAATGATAATTAGTATGGCACCTTATGAGGCGTTATATAGGAGGCCTTGTAGATTGCCTATTTGCTGGGCAGAACCTGAGGACATCCTATTGCTTGGACCGGAATTAGTGAGACAGACCACAAAGAAAGTATCAATAATTCAGGTTCGCATTCTTGCACATAGAGTCTTCAGAAGAGTTATGTAGATAAGAGACAATGACTATTAGAGTTCCAGGTTGGAGACCATGTACTGTTTAAAAATATTACCTATAAAAGGAATTCAGTTTCTTGGTAGACGGGGAAAGCTTTCCTCAAAGTATATTGGTCCGTTCAGGATAGTGGAGTGCGTTAGAGCCGTTTCATATTGGCCAGCATTGATGTCGAGTATACACGATGTCTTCCATGTTGTGATGCTTAAGAAGCATCTATGCGACGAGGAGCAGTAACAAGTGATAGACACACCAGAGGTTGAAATAAATGATGATTTGACTACTAATGAAATTCTTGTATGTAGTCTTGCCAACGAGGACAAGAGACTTAGAAACAAGAAATACATTTATATAAATTCAATAGAATCAAAAAGGAGCTGAGAAAGTTTCTTGGGACGTGATGAGGATATGCATCGCGATGACTTGCACCTATTTAAGCAAGTAAATTGTTTGGATATGATTTACCTATGTTTATGATTATCTATATGCTCATATCTATACTTAACGCTAGAATGGTAATATTAGCACTTAGCTCCTAATTATTCGGAACACATGGTATATATTATATATGGGGGGTTTCATGTTTAGATTTTTTGCCCGACGTACTTGTTCCGCTTAGTTAGGGGTTAAGTGAGAGTATTTGCATTCTATACTATTAAGTACAGACATTGAGGAGGATTCTTGGGAGCGTGAGGAGATTATACGTCGCGACTTCCCATACATGTTCGAGCAGGTAAATTAATTGATTGATTATGATTTACCCTTGTGTATGATTTGTTTATATGCTCATATCTATACTTTACACTAAAGTGATGATATTAGCACTTAGCTCTTAATTATTCGGAACACATGGTATATATATGGGGGTTCCTTGTTTGGATTTTTCGCCCGACGTACTTGTTCTGCTTAGTTAGGGGTTAAGTGGGAGTATTTGCATTCTAGACTGTTAAGTATAGATATCGAGGAGGATTCTCGGGAGCGAGGAGATGTTATCCATCGCGAATATCCACACCTGTTAGAGCAGGTGGATTGATTGATTTAATTTGATATTTATGATTATCTATATGTTTAGATTTACATTTAATGCTAGAATGGGGATATTGACACTTAGGTCCTAATCATTCAGAACATATGGTATATAAATAGGGGATTTCTTTTTTAGATTTTTCACCCAACGTACTAGTTCCGTTTAGTTAGGGGTTGAGTAGGAATATTGGCATTCTAGATTTGTTAACTATAGATACTAATATATTTCATATCTGGGGATTATTGGTACGAGATATGTACGAGAGGGTTTTCTTGTCTAGATTATCCCATCTTAGTGCTTTTCTCATATTATTAATCCCTAAGATATGCTTGCGGAATTTTGGGGATGAAATTCTTTTAAGAGGAAAAGAATATAAAACATTGTAAATTTGAATATTATGTGATAAATAATAATAAATATGTTATATGGTGATAAATAACATATTTTGATGTTTGAGTATGTTAGGAATTGATTTGAGATCATTTCAATGTATATATGTGAGTGGAGGAGAGAAACATGCACGAAAACAGAAGAAAAAACTGTAAAATCTCTACTAAGTTGACTTATGAGTCGACTTATAATAAGTCAACTTATCAAAGCTGTAAGTTGACTTACCATAAGTCGACTTATCAGATACGTAAGTCGACTTATAGGCTGATTTCTAGTTTTCTTTTGGGTTTTAGGTTATATCCATTTAGTTTTGATCCAAGAGTTATACAAACTCTTTTAAACCTGTTTTTGCTTCACTTTCTCATGAGAATCTAGCAGCCACCCCTCCTCTCAAACCCTAGCCTACAATTTTGAGTTTTTAGAAGATTTTAGTGGGAATTCGTCGAGAGGAAAGCGAGATCTATGTTTTAGTAAAGGAAAATATCTTGCACGCATGTTGGGAGGATCAACAACGACTTGAGGTAAGATTATCTTCATCCAAACCCACCCCCATAGTTAAATAACTAGTTTTAGTTGTTAATATGATGTTTAATACGTGTTTTTATATTTAAATCTTAACTTGTAGTGTTAAAAGTTAGATTTTTGATGTTTAAACTTAAATACATGCTAGATTTTTTAGTTTTTCTTGTTGTTTATGATAGAATCATGATCATGATCATTAGGGTTTCATTTAATTTCGTTTTCAATCTTTTAAACATGCTTAGTTCATGTGTAAACCCTAGTTTGAAGTTTAATTGTCTTTTTATATTAATTAATCATGCTTAAACCTTAGGCCAGTATTTTCTAATTAGTCTAATCATGTTTAAACAACCTTTTATGCTTCTGACCCTTTGTCAAAAAATTATCATGCTATGATAATTAAGTAATGTTTCATGTCAATATTGAAAATCTTGGATAATCATGTAGTTAACCCTATTTCTTTTTAATGCAAGTGTTAAACCATGTGTTATGACCTCTGTAATTAGTTTGGATGTTTATAGCCTGTTTCTTATAATCCATGATAGTTAGAATGAGTTTTTGTTTGAGAAATATCACAAAAAATATCGAAACAGCAATCTGGAAGTCGACTTGCCATAAGTCGACTTATGCCAGGCATAAGTCGACTTACGGGCAAATTTTCAGATCATTCCTAGTTTGTTTTTACACTTTTTTGATACGTGTTTGAGGGGTTCGAGCTGTACTTTTATACACGTTTATTCACAAGTACGTAAGTACAGTGTTGTTGCACATACATGAGTATCTCGAAGAGGAGTATGACGGGTTTTATTCCGTTTATATTTAGAATTAGAGATTGTTAATTCATAGCTCAGTACTACGTGGGGTAATACGCTGATATACATATTGTACAGACCATTGAGTCGGATTTTTGGAGGCTTGATTTAGTAGTCCGTCCCGCACTAGGGTGAGATGAGGCTCGTGAGCCATATTTCTGGGATGCCTAATTGGTAGTTTGTCCTGTACTCATGTTACGCACTGTGTTGTGATGAGACTAATGAGCAAAGTATACAGTTAGGATGCCGACTTGGTAGCCGTCCCGCATGATACTACGATGAATCATGACTTGCATGGATTTGCATGGTGATGATTTCTTGATAGCCTGAGTCCATGGCGGATGCCAGTTATGCGTAAGACTCATCGCTGAGATATAATAATGAGATACTTTTCTCTTGAAAGTATACGGGATTATATGTTGGTATTTATTCTATCTCCCCAGTGATAGTGGATGATATTATAAATACGATGTATTAATGTCTTTATTTTCTTTACTACTTTCTTTATTTCTTAGTTTAAAGTCAATGATTAGCGATTCACATTTGAGACATATGGTATATACATGAAGGTTTCCTTGTTTAGATTATTTCACTCGACATACTATATCTCGTGTTGTGGATATCTAATTATTGATTTCATTTAGATTGTTTATCTCTAGATTGGTATTAATATTTAGGCATCTACAATTTGAGACATATGTTATATACATGAGGTTTCCTTGTTTGGATTATTTTGCTTGATGTACTATGTCTCGTGTTGTAGGTTTGTAAATGTTAATTCCACTTAGATACGGGGGAAAGTGGTCTAGATAGACTATGCTTAATAGATCGAGCCTTCGCTCTACCTAGTAGTCATTCCCCTAGGGGCAGATGGAGGTAATCTTGCTGTAGCAGTCTGACACTCTTTTTGTTGTTTTTTCTTCTAGGCTGTACAAAGGTATAGAGAGCTATATGATGATGGGGTTCTTGCATAGTCGTCATCACATGAATTTTAGATACTCCACAGAAGATTTTTTTATTTTATTCAGACATTAGAGTTTCATTCTCATATTCTAAAGGCAGTGTGACTTAGTACGATTCTAGTTGATTCATATTAACATTCTTATTATTTCAGTTATCAGATGGGTTACTGTTGAGACATAATTCTTTTATTTATGGGATATCTTTTCTATATCATGTCTATTGCATTCATTTGTATATTTTGCCTGTTTTGTATCTACACTTATATTTGATTCCACTAGAAGATATTACTGTGATTGGTGAAACGTGTTTATGTACAGTGTGGATGCATGACATGTTTGACATTTCTGGGTTCACCTTGAACTGCAGCCTTGTATGAAACCAGGGGCATCACAGTAATCATGTTCCAATAGAAGAAAAGAAAATATACCTGGTGAACTGGAATAAAACAATGAGTCTGTAATACAAAAGAGTCAGCTGAAAAGTATATAGGCACTAAGCCTCCAAAAGAAATATATCTCTATAAGGAAAATAAAATCATAAACGTCTGCTGTGGAGCACTATCTATCTACTAATAAATGACGACAAACTATGCTGAGTCTCCGTCAACCTGTGACTATCCGACATATATAGATATATAAATCCAACATCCTAAACTAAGAGGAATTAATATTTAGAAACCCACAACACGAGAATGAGTACGTCGAGGGAAATAATCCAAATAAGGAAACCCTCATATATATACCATGTATCTTTAATTATGGATCGCTAAATATCAAATCCAAAATCCTATGAATAAAATAATTAACAAAGAACAATACAGTACCAAGCCTCATCCATAACAAATCGTATCATAACAACTCACGTTTCCCTCAGGTAGTTGGAGCGGGAACAAAAATAAATATTTAGTAAAGGATCTCATCTAGGATACGTATCACATAACAAACGATAGCCTTATACTCTACGCTTGAGGTAGGTAACACGGGAGAAAATTTACAATTTTGTATGATTCTCTATAAATAAAATAGTATGAAGTACATGCGCTCACAATATCTTGTGGCTCATCGTAACATTTTGTGGTTCACTACCTTACTCGAACACCCTGTGGAGTATAGGCATATCAGCCTAATCCGAAACACAATGATGCATAACAGTGTGTAGTCCACTGAAAGGTCTCATTGTAGCACACAACTAACACACTCTGAGTGTAGTCAGCCACGATCTCATTGTGGCGCACTAACTAACCTCACTCAAGCATAAAAAATTATTGTAAATGAAACATACGTCACTCTCTATCAAGACTAGCTCAAAATATTAGACTACACACCTCCAAAAGCTCGTGTGTACTCAAAACAAATGCATGCATCTCATGATCACGTACATGTGTTGATGTATGGTTCGTACTTTGTAATTTGTGATCAAGCATGCATGGAAAGAAATCAACATATACAAAATAACTCAAATCGGTAGACCAAAATTACCCATCAGTCGATCGGTGGCGACAAACATGCACACACAAATCAACTTCAATCGGTCGACCGATTACCTAGGTCGGTCGACCGACTAGAGGAAAATCTCCAGCTTCCTGTAGACTAATCTATCAACCAATTTATTTGATCAGTCAACCAATGCTGGTGACAAATCCGAATTCACAGGTTTTTTCTCTATCATTTATAAAAATCAAAATTTCTCAAAAAACCCATGTATATAACTTGATTTAGTATAATTAGGATTTACTCTACTACATGAAATCATAATTATCAATTTGAGAGAGATCTAATAACCCTAACATGGTTGTGTATGTAAATTTATCATGAAAGGAAATCAAATCAGCAAAAATATCATGTTATTTGTACTTCAAAACTTAAACCCAAATTAAGAATCTGATTCATTACTTTTTAAATCAGAAAGATTAAATCTTTACATCATACAAATGTAAGAGATGGTCTTCACTCATAAGATAGATTTTAAAAATCCAATAAAAATAAAAAAGGGGAATGTGATTGGAGGAGATGAAACTCGCCTCAAAAATTTTGTGCTGAGCTCCCACACACGCGAAGAACTCTATCCTCCCTTATAGAAAACTGCTAATCTCACCTTCTCTTGGTCTTTTTGCTTCTCAAAGCTCTCTAAAGACTCAAACTAATGGATTAAGGTTTTGAGAGGGTGGCTACTGCTCAGAACGTGAGATATGAAGAATAAAAGAGGAAAAAGTAGGGTATATATGTATATATACATGTATAAATCAGACCTGACCCAAAACCATACCAAAACCATCAGCTATCCATTAGTCGACTAATTGCTAGGGTCAGTCGACCGACCAGTGTACAGATGCAGACTGACAAATTTTACACACACACACACACACATATATGTACTTAATCAATCTTAAATCAATTACAATCATGTTCATTCATCCTAGAACAATATCAAACATAATAAAACTTATTTAATATTATTTACATAGTATTTTCAATATAAAAATTATTTAATATCGAATGGGTTTTACAACTTTGAACGTATGCACGCCTTCTTCGGAAGTGGATGACTTGGTCTACGTGGGAGGAGTTTATTAGTTGGTGAACTTTCACTAGGTAATGAATGCCTGTCTGTTGAGTTCTCTATGCAAGTGTAGTTTTGCATTTCCCCATGTAATCTCACGGCTCAGGCAACCTATCAGTCACGAATAGCAGATCTCTCACTCGACAACCAGCAGCTCTCGTTCATCGTCCTTCAGCTCTCTCTCAATCGAGAAATCGTCTTCTAGTCACTCCACAACCAGCAACTCTCCTTCATCATCCTTCAACTCTCTCGTTCATCATCCATAAGCTACATTCTTAAACATTTTATGAAGATTTAAATGGAGAGCTTGAATTCAGGTGAGTAGGTTCTAGTTGTTAGAGTCTGCAGTGATTTTCATAATGTATTCATATGTTTACTGTAGTGAATCTGGATTCAATGTAGTGAATCGAGATTCACTCTAGTGAAGCCAGATTCATTGTAATGGATCCAGATTCAGTATATCAAAACTTAGTCATATGACTTATTATCTAGGAGCTTACATTCTTAAACATTTTATGGAGATTTAAATGGAGAGCTTGAATTCAGTTAAAAACGTTCTAGTTGTTAATCTAGATTCACTGCATGAATCGAGATTCATTGTTAGAGAGTGTAGTGATTTTCATAATGTATTCATATGTTTAATGTAGTGAATCTGGATTCAATGCAGTGAATCGAGATTCACTCCAGATTAATTAGCACTAATCTGGATTCAATGCAGTGAATCTAGATTCACTCCAGTGAATCTAGATTCATTGTAATGGATCCAGATTCAGTATATCAAAACTTAGTCATATGACTTATTATCTAGGAGCTTACATTCTTAAACATTTTATGGAGATTTAAATGGAGAGCTTGAATTTAGGTGAACATGTTCTAGTTGTTAGAGACTGCAGTAATTTTCATAATGTATTCACATGTTTACTGTAGTGAATCTGGATTCAATGCATTGAATCTAGATTCACTACAGTAAACATGTGAATACATTATGAAAATCACTGCAGTCTCTAGCAACTAGAATGTGTTCACCTGAATTCACATGTTTACTGTAGTGAATCTGGATTCAATGCAGTGAATCGAGATTCACTCCAGTGAATCCAGATTCATTTTAATGGATCCAGATTCAGTATATCAAAACTTAGTCATGTGATTTATGTCGTTTTATTTTTAGTTATAGGCAGCAATGAACAAATAAAGGAACCACATGTTATAAATGCATCGGACAGTGATTTTGGGGAAGATAGAATGGACAAAGTTAGCTCGATTCCTTTTCAATCACCAGGTGGTGGTATGTATTGGAAACCTCGGGTTGAAGCTGAATTTAAACCTTATCTAAACCAAAGCTTCCGATCACTAGAGGATGGTATAGAGTTTTACCGAGAGTATGGACGTAAAAGTGGGTTTGAGATCAGACGGCATACAGAGAAGAAACATAAGGACGGTACAGTTCTTCTTAAACACATTCTTTGTAGTAGAGCTGGCAGCAATGAATCAAAGATGGATGTTGATTTTGAGGATTTTAGTAGCATGTCGAAAAAGAGAAGGAGAACTGTATCTAGTAGATGTGGTTGCAAAGCTAAAGTTGTTTTTAAGTTCGATGGTTTGAAAGGATATAATGTTCTCTCATTCGTTGAAGAGCATTCTCATTTTTTGGTATCCGGGAGTGGGAAACAATTTTTAATGTCAAATAGAGTTCTGGGTCTCACACATAAGAAACTTGTATTTGATGGTGCAAAAGCCAACATGGGGCCTAACAAAATATATAACTTTGCTAAGGAGTTGTGTGGAAGTTATTCTAATCTTGGTGCTACGTGTACCGAGTTTAAAAATTGGAGTAGGGATGTGAAGCTTTATATTAGTGATCGAGATGCTCAAATGATCATCGAGAAGTTCACGGATAAGAAGGAGATGTGTGATGGATTTTTCTATGATTATGCAGTCGATGAAGGGGGTCAATTAACTCGCATTTTTTGGGCAGATGTTATTAGACGAAGAAATTACGATGTATTTGGAGATGTGATATCATTTGACTCTACATATTCCACAAACAAGTAAGATTTTATAGTTAATCTCTTACGATTTTCAATATTAGAATTATATATCAAAGTGAATCTTATATTTTTATATGTGATACAATAGGTACAACATGAAGTTTGTTCCATTCACTGGGCTCGACAATTATAAGAAGTGTGTTGTATTTACAGCAGGATTGATAGCTAAAGAGGACATTGATAACTATGTCTGGATTTTTGAGGTATTCATGAAATGCATGATTCGCGAGCCAAAGTGTATTGTTACAGATCAGTGCCCTGCCATGAAGCAAGCTATATCACCCGTCTTTAGAGAAGTACATCACCGTTTGTGCATGTGGCACATCATGAAGAAATTTAACCAAAAGGTAATGAATTCCACATATAAACATCATGAATCCTCATTAGATAAATTTTGAATCTTTCGTTATATATTTATATTGTAGTTGGCAAAATGCATTTCGAAGATGGATGATTTCAAGAGGAAGATAAATGCACTGATTTGGAGTATAGATATAGATCCAGCAACATTTGAAGTAGGTTGGAAAGATGTTATGAAACAATTTAAGCTTGAAAGTAATGAATGGTTGTGTGAACTGTATAACATTCGGGAGTCATGGATTCCAGCCTATTATGCTGATGATCCAATGGCTGGATTATTGCGTACTACATCAATATCAGAGAGTGAGAACAGTTTCTTTAACAAATTCAACCGTAGATCTGACACATTAATAGAATTTTATCTCCGATACGAGAGTGCTATGGATAAGCAAAGGCATACAAACACAAGATTAAACTATGAAAGAACAAAGTCGATGCCAAGAATAGACATGCCATTGTTATTGGAGAGGGATGCAGCAGAGTTGTACACTCGAACAATGTTTTATGAGGTACAGAAAGAGATAATGTCATCCTGTTATGATATGAGTATCAACAGTATATCAAAACAAGATGGTGTGAAGATTTTTTCCATAAAGGACAAAAAGAGACATGGAAAAATATTTGAGGTAAAACTTAATAATGGTGATTGAAAAAATAAAAATTGAATCGCGATTCAATAGAGTGAATTACGATTCAATGAAGTGAATCTCGATTCACACCACTGAATCGCGATTCAGTGACTATTTCATGCGCTTGTCATTTTATTTTTTTATTCGATGCTAATATACATTGTTTTTTGAATTTTAGGTGAAACACGCTGTTTTGAACAATGACGTGCAATGTACGTGTAGGATGTTTGAGAAAATGAGTATAGTATGTAGATATGGTTTTTTTGCACTGAACCAAGCTGATGTAACAAAAATACCAAGACATATTGTTGTGAACCGATGGACAAAAGGTGCTGAGATGAGGCATTCATTGTAGTTCAAGGAAATATCAGAACAGTGCAATGCAATTGAAGTTACAAATCGCAAGTTGAATGACATATGGTATGATTTCCAATCCTGTGTGACTTTGGCAGGTTTAGATGGTGAGAGACTTGACTACTTGGAAGGGAAGTTGAAGGAGTTGAAGCACAGTTTACGTGAATCTAGTGGGAAATCTGACACACAAAACAAAAATGATGTAATGGAGTTTTTTATTGGCTTAAAAATACCAGCTGAAGTGATTGTTAAACCTCCCATTGAAGGTAGAAACAAGGCGTGTGGACGGAGAATTGTTGGTGATTATGAGAAATCAATTAGTCAACGAAAGAAGAAGGTGCTAAGGCTGTGTAATATGTGCAAAAAACTCGATTTCTATAACACACAGACATGCCCATTAAAGAAAACATTACAGCAAAGTGATGTTTAATTTAGTTGTCATATTTCATTGCAAAATCATGTTTAGTAATACATTTCTTATTAGAATTATTGAATTGTGTAATTCTTAACGACATATATTTACTAGATTATTAATTACATGGTTAGGTTGTGTCATTTTAGTATATTGAATAGAGATGTACTCATATAGCATGTAAATGTCATTATTAGTAGTTGTATTATTTCAATAGGAATGATAAAGTAGTTGTATGCAGTCATCAAATTAAAATTAATTCGCTTTAAGTGATTCTGGACTAACTATAGTGAATCTAGATTCATTGTAGTGAATCTAGATTCACTGAATTGAATCTGGATTCACTATAGGGATTCATTATAATCAATCAAACAATTAAATTACTTGATTGATTCGCTTTAAGTGATTCTGGACTAACTATAGTGAATCTAGATTCAGTATAGTGAATCTGGATTCACTGAATTGAATATGGATTCACTATAGTGAATCTAGATTTAATCAAATAAATTACTAAAAACTTAAGATAATATTGAACCAGTGAATCCAGATTAAATACATTCAATCCACAATAAGTATGATTAATTTACTGAATCTTTCATTGTAGTGAATCTGGATTCACTGAATTGAGTGAATCTGGATTCACTATAGTGAATCTAGATTCAATCAAATAAATTACTAATAACTTAAGATAATATTAAAACAGTGATTCCAGATTAAATACATTCAATCCACAATAAATATGATTAATTTACTGAATCTTACACAAAACCTTGAATTATAACTCACATTATCTGCTTAAATCGAAATTCTTCCAATTGCATTCAGTACCTTTACAGTATTTTTATGTATCCAAACTATTCACAAATCTAGAAAAAAAATTATGACAAAGCTATTATATATTATAACCTATATTTACATAGAAAAGCAGATCAAATCAAACTGTTATTTTCAATAACATTAATTGACAATGTACTCAATAACTGTAAACTTCAACAATTCAATTATACTGATGACATAATATCATTTTCTCTGAGATCTTGTGGTCTTCCTCCTCTCTTTTTTGACATTGGCAGTTTCAGCATGGTGCTGTTAGGCTTTCCTGATAACTTCTTTGGCCAATTCATTTGTTGGATCAGTAAGAATTTGGCAATAGTATATAGACCTCAGTCTATGTAGTTGATTTTTTAATCGCTCCTGTCGATATGAACAATAATTCAGTTCAAGATTCAGCAACTATATTCTAAATTTTATTAATTCATAAAGACTAACTGTAAATTATCAATACGTTATTAGTTTAAACACTTACACCCTCTGTATGGAAACCAGAGTTCCAATTTGCTGTACCACCGCCCATGTAGGTCTCCATACGTCTCATGACAAAAATACCACAATCAAATTCGTTTTTGGCCGTTCTCCACTCCATCTCAAGTTTGTCAGGCTTTAATGTCTTTATTTCACTCGACTTGTGATGTTTTTTTGTGTGCCAAATATCTCACAAAATTCTTGTGCTGTTTAATCAAAAGTAATCAGTGTCACATAAAAAATCCAAATTATCATACAGTAATGTCTAATGTAATATACAAAATGTGTTGTTTATATGGAAACATTATTCATGACAGTGAATCTCGATTCATTGGATCTAGTTCGCCAGGAGTTAATAGAGTTAGTTCACCTGGAATCACTCTAATGAATCTGGATTCACACTATTGAATCTGGATTCACTAGAATTAACTATAGCTAGTGAATCGTGATTCCCTAGTGTGAACACAGATTCACTAGCTCTAGTGAATCGAGATTCACAGTAAGATGTGAATCCAGATTCACTAACTCTAGTGATCGAGATTCACTAGAGTTAGTGAATCTGGATTTCTCTGACTCTAGTGAATCGAGATTCACTGTAGTGAATCCAGATTCACTGTAGTGAATCCAGATTCACTTATTACTGTATTCTGCTAGTAAATGCTTAAAACACATACGTAAGGTGGAAAAACATACCAAACCCTCAGGATGACCTTGGTATTTTTCCTTGTAGTCTGGGCAGTTTTTGCTATTGTCAATCAGCTCCATACTTGGATTCTTTAGCCCATAGCACACAACGTAGAAATGCTCAAACAAATTTATGGGAAAGAAGACCTAATGGTTGTGAAATTTAATCAGTGCTTTTACAGATATAGTTAAAATTGGGTTAAAGAACAAAAACATTATCTTCGAATCTTTACCATATCAATCTCGTTAAACTTCATATGTGGATACAGAGCAAGTTGCTCATCCATCCGGGAAGCAAACCTACTGTGTCTCAATTAATCATTAGACTCATCTGTGTGATGAATGTTGCAAAATTGTACAACATAAAACTGGTTAAATAAAATATAACTCAAGTGTTATTTTAGATTAAATAAAGGAAGATACGTACGGTTGTCTCAACATTGCAGAAGAATCTAAGTGGAGAATTTTCAGACTTTATTTTTTCTCTGCTGTTCAAAATATAGGACCAAATGCTGATTAAATTTGCCTCAATGTCCTCAGAAGGAAGGAAAGTCTTGAAAGCAGGTAACAACATTCAATTTATCTCCACTTAAAAACCATTTCACTAAAAAAACAGTAACAATATTCAATTTAATAAAGGGACAAATTACTAAAAACAGTGAGTCTCACACCTAAAAATAAAAGCTCAAATAAGATTTACGAACTCACAAATTCTCTTCTTCATCAGAATCATCACCTGAATGCATTGCTTCTTCTCTATGCACCCAATTCCATATGATACTTTCCAGTTGACTTTGCCTAGCAGTAATCTCAGATACTCTCTGCACCCATGGTGACCGAAGAGACATTGCAGGCTTCACCATCCTCTTTTCTTTCCCCCTTCCCGCATGTACCTTATTTTCCGTCACATGAACTTTCTTACCTCTACGTTCATCTACTACAATAGCATCTTTAGCTTGTTTATCAGTTCTTCCTAAAGAGTCATCAATCATCTCAGATTCACAAGCTCTAGCAATCTGAACAACATCAACCATTTCCACTATCTCAGTCTGAGTATCCTGTGTCAGCCCAAGAGAAAAACTAGGTTCTTCAGTCTGTGGGGTACCAGATTCGCTGAGCTTGCACCTCACTGGTCTGTCAACCTTACCCATGCTAACAGACTCTATAATCTTATCAACCTCTTGAATAAAATTTGGGGAGACTTGTGTTTGTGGTAACTCAGCTGATATTGGATCAACAGCAGGGGAACCATACATATCTCTACTCACCTTGGTGTTCACATTAGGGGTATCATCAACAATGTTTCCCCCAGCTGTTTCATTGTCACAGGTACTTTCACGATGTCCACACCCTTGCACAAGAACATTTGAAACTCTCTGTTGAATTTGAAAGAGCTCGTTGTCATTGGGGAACAGCTTTCTCATTGTCTCACACTCTGCATCATATCTATCTTTTGCAGATTCTAACTCTGCAGCTCTCCGTTGCACCCTCTCAATACAATCCTGCAGTTTGAATATCACAGACATTGGTCACCATAAATTATTAACATGGCGAGTAAAGTAGCAGTGAATCCAGATTCAAATGACTGAATCGAGATTACATTCAATGTATTTGAATCGAGATCCAAATGACTGAATCCAGAGTCGACTAAAGTAAATCCAGTTTCACTTTAGTGAATTGAGATTCTGTAGCAGTGAATCTAGATTCACTTCAGTAAATCGAGATTAAGTATCATTGAATCCAGATTCACTTAAGTGAATTAGAATTCAGCTTAATTTAATTGATAACCACTGATCTGAAACAAGATTCAGTATTAGTAAAACGATTCATTGAACTGAATCGACATTCAGTTTAAGTGAATCTCGATTCACTCCTACTGAATTGAGATTAAATTGAATAAACAAAGTCTTGCAACTTAATTTGCTAACCTTTTGAATTGTCTCAACACTTTTAGGCGAGTTTCCAGTACCACTCTGCATTCGAGATGAAGGTGCTAGTTCAACCCTCTCTGTAAATGCACCTTTGCCAAATGAATTTGTACTTATTTTCTCTGCCTGTCTTTCCTTCAAGGCCAAGTCAGTCCAGCCTAAAAATGTAGGGGTTGTTCTCTCAACCAACCTCCTCCCTTTGAACAGAACCCGATCGGCATAGAACAGATAGAAAGACGGAGATAAGAAATAAAGCACACCAATTAGTAATCATCAAGTAAAACTACTTTAACTATAGTAATGTAAAAATAAATCAATATTTTACAAGTGACTTATAATCAAAAATACAAGAGGACCGTGTAGAATTGTTTTGTCGGGTCTACCTTCCACTTCTGTTGGCTTTCTATCATTGAGTCAAGCAAGAAAGAACATCAATTGTATTCAGAACACTGATCAACAGTGTCACCAAGAACTAGAATCCGTTGGTTGACATACGGATTGCTAAGCGATTGGATCATGCTATTGTGGAAGAGAACCAAGAAATTCAGTTTAAAAAGCAGGTTAACATCAGAACTCTGCTTCAGTTTCTCAGACACAGCCCCTGGAGTAATTTTCCAACCAACACTGTCTATGAATTGAGCCCTCCATTCATCCACTAATGCTGACTTCCCAATACTGAAGGCTGGTATACGCTTCCTGCCCAGAGGTAATCCCATCACTTGATGTACATCTTACTCTATGATACTGATTGATCCTTTGGGAAGATTAAGCGCAACAACCTCACTGTCAAAGGACTGCAGAATCTGGTACCCTAACATATGTGGTAGTTCCTTTAATCCAAATTGTAAATGGCCTCCAAGTCCAGCTAGTCTCACCCATTCTTTTTGGGACTCAGAGAGTGACAAGACCATATCAGAGAATATCTTTGGAGAGACCCATATCCTAGTCAACTCCTTAGGTTCAGACTTCACATTTGTTTTTTCCCAACCTTCTCCTGTGAAAAAAATAATATAATTAGATCAAATTATCCATCAGTTAATACACAAAAAAATTAAAGATGTTTAGTACACCAACCTTTTTCATCCTCTTCCTTCCTTTTGTGATCTATTCACTGTCTTGATCCCTCCTACGCTTTGATGTATCCTCACCGGCAGGATTATTTGGGGGGTTGATGAAGTCCTCGTCACTGCTGGGCACGTTCATAGTGCATGGTGTCCTCTGTTTCCTGTCCGATTTCTTTTTATCTGGCAATTGAACTTGAAGAGGTATAGGTGTAAATACCTCGACAATCTCAACACATGTTGTTTGTTTGTCCCTTGAGCTAGATCGTAGACCTAATAAACTCATGACATTTTATTTTTTAATGAGACCAGCCTTTGAATAATGCATGGTAAGCATGAAGGTGGAATCACATTATTGAATTAAGATATTATAATCTGAATCGTGATTCACTCCAGTGAATAGCGATTCGCTAAAATGAATCTCGTTTCACTCCACTAAATCACGATTCACTTGAGTGAATCTCGATTCACTCAAGTGAATCGAGATTCAACAAAATGTATTGAGATTCAGCAAAGTGAATCCAGATTCAACAAAATGTATCGAGATTCAGCAAAGTGAATCCAGATTCAATGTTATGAAACCAACTCCATCTCATACCATACATTGTTTCAGTGGCTCGTCCTTCAACACAACAAGGAAAAACTAATCATCACTACAGTTTCATTTCACTGTTAGTATACATAAAGCATATAATTTTTCCATCCTATATACACGGCCTCAGTTCATATTTGGTAAAGTTTCCATCCTATATACTCAGCCTCAGATCATATTTGGTATTTTTTACAAACAAACAAACAATCATGATAAAGTTGAAGTTTAAAGAACAATCATTTTTTCACAACTGGCCAGAAAATCCAATATATGAATCTCGATTCACTATGAAGAATCTGGATTCACCTTAGTGAATCGAGATTCACTATGCTTGAGTGAATACAAATTCACTCCACTAAATCGCGATTCACTGTAGTGAATCTCGATTCATTGCAGTGAATCTCGATTCACTCAAGTGAATCGAGATTCAACTACAGTGCATATTGCAAAATCCAGACAACCAAAATTAATCACTACTCATTTACAACAAATAAAAACATCTTACAATATTAAAAAAACTTAACTTATTCTCACAAGAACAAGGAAACTGTAAAAAATAAAAACCCTAAACTAGAACATGCATCGATAATATTTTATAAAGCTAAAAAATAAAATAAAAAATTATTCAACAAACATGCAAGTGATTAATCTAAAAATTTCGAAGCTTTCCTCACTGAATCTATGAAAAATGTTCAAACTTTGATAAAAATATGCATTTTTAATACGCGGGTTGGAATCGTTTTACCCCTTCTTGAAGACGAGGGTTTTGGAGTCTTTGAGTTGTTTTTCTTCATCTCCAGCGTCGAAGGCTTGTTGTTCGTCTTCGTTCGAGTTGTAATGAGATGTTGAAAGAAAACGAAGTGTTGAGATATCGACGGAATGTGAAGAATTTAGTTGTTCGGGTAGATAGAAGATGAGACGATAGAGAGGGAAAACTTGCTTAGAAAGCTTGATAGAGTGAAACTGAAAGGACTTGTTCGTGAAAAGGAGTGTTTGATTGGTTTTGCTAATTAGGTTTTGCTAATTAATTACATTGTGTTTCATTAATGAATCTTTCCTAAATTACCCCTTTTACATTAATTTTGACAGCTGATGTGTATTTAAGATGTATTTATTTTCAATTCTTCCATTTTCAATTTTGAACATTGGATGAAATAGATTGTATGGTTAGGATTGGTTTTTAGTTTTCTAGGTTTTTATTAGAACCTCTCACTGTATAAAAATGTAATGAAATGTGTTAATCAGGTATTGTATCCTTTTTCGAAAAATAAAAAAGTGTTATTTGACCTGTCTAGTGAGCTTTTATGACTCATTATCGATTGATGATTGGGTAGCCTTTAGTTGTGATGCTTTCAGAACCCTAGTTGCCACCCTCTCCCCTTAAAAACCATTAATCATATTCTTGTGAGTTTTGAGAGCTATGTTAAACAAAATACAGACACGAGGGCGAGATCATCGACGTGTGGCAAGAGAGAATGGTTTGTTTGCACTTTTGATTGTTTTCAACAGAGATTTCAGGCAAGTTTTATCTCTTCTAATATCATCCCTATTTTTAATTGATTTTAAATGAGATTTATTTGGTTTTATTAGGCCTTAAACCTAGTTTAAGTATCACTACAACAAATTGCACTTTTCCCGACGCTTATTCCCGATGTGTGGTTAAATACGTCGTCAAAAATTATGTTTTTCCCGACGATTTTAGTTAGCATCGGCAAAACATATATTTTTCCCTACGTTTATAATTAGCGTTGCTAAAAGTGTATATTATTTGCGACGTTTTAACTTAGCGTCGGTAAAAGTGTATGGATTTACCGATGTTTTTCATTTTCGTCGGCAAAAGTATAGCTTTTTAGCGACGTATTAGGCTAACGTCGCTAAAAGTGTTCTTTTCCCAACGTATCTACTTAGCGTCACTAGAAGTTATATTTTTTACGACGCTTCTTCGTTTATCCGCGTCGCCAAAACCCAACACCCCCCTCCCCCGAAATTTTCCCTACTCGTACAAGGGAGGGAAAATTCCCCTCGTTTATTTTCATGAAGAGCCAAATTCCCCACCCCCATTCTCTCTTTCATCAGAAAATCAGCCCCAAACCCGTGCTTCTTCTCTGAAGTTCGCCACCTTCGTCGAAGCTCACCGCCGCCATCGTCGGAGATCTCCTTCTTCTAGGGATCATCGTAAGGCATCTTTGCAAATGCTTACCTCTAGGGGTTTCTTCATTCTCTCTTTGTTCTCCTGCTTCTTATACCTCTAGACTTCTTTAGATTTTGATCTTGATTTGCTCCCTTTTTCATCGAAAATGAGAGAGTGCATCTCGATCCACATTAGAGAGGCTGAGATCCAGGTCGGAAATGCTTGCTGGGAGCTGTACTGCCTCGAGCACGAGATCCAGGTTGGATCAAATCCCTAGATCTGTTGCTTTTTCTTGATTTTTTGTTGATTTTCTATTTTTAAATGAATTTGTTAAAATTAAGTGAAGGAGATGGCTTATCTATGTACATGGCAAGTTGTTATTTGAAAGATCGATGTATTGAATGCCCCTTAATGCACTCAAATCTATTCATACTAACATCAAGCACTCCCAGGTTTCTCAATTTCCCAACTTCTAACAGTATTGACCCTGTAAGTGAATTGAATGCTAAGGATAGACTGATGCTGAGGGTGGATATGGCAAGAATCTCTTTGGGTATGCCACCAGTAAGGCTATTGGAATCGAGATTCAACAGATTTAGATTCTGGCAATTTTTGAACTTCCTGGTATGTTCTCGCTCAATTGATTGTAGTCTAAGATTATATTTGCGAAATTGATGATATCTTTAACTCTGGAGAAATGTGTTTGATTTTCTTAGTTTTGCTAGATCTGTTGCTATGTTGTCCTAATTATTATAATGGTAGATCTCATGCACGCTAAGTTATTGATATTATTCATTGTATATTTGCACTGATTAAATAGATATGCCATATATTTAGCCTGATTTGCTAATTACATCAATGTTTTAGCAAACTTCATGTCGTCGATCAAATTTTTACTTGTTGACAATATTTTAGTTGATGCCTGTTTTACACTTGAATCTTTTCAGCTTCACATTCACTCACCTGGCATGATTTTGAGTTAATCATCAGTAGTTATCCTATGTTGTTTGTATTGTACATTTATATATATTGATCATTGTAAACTAAAACTGTAAATTCCCTTGTTCAGCCTGATAGCCAAATGCCAAGTGACAAGACTGTTGGAGGAGGTGATGATGCTTTCAACACCTTCTTCAGTGAGACTGGCGCTGGAAGCATGTGCCCCGTGCTATCTTCATTGATCTTGAGCCCACTATGATTGATGAGGTGAGGACTGAAACTTACCGTCAGCTCTTCCATCCTGTGCAGCTCATCCACGAGAAAGAGGATGCTGCCAACAACTTTGCCCGTGGCCACTATACCAGTAATAATCCTGACTACAAATCTCGGTAACCAGTTAATTTGTATGATCGTTTTGTTCTGATCCGCCCTCTCAAAATGTTTGGTTTGCAGTTGGCAAGGAGATTGTTGACCTTTGCCTCGACCAAATAAGGAAGCTTGTAGACAACTGCACTGGCTTTCAGGGGTTCCTTGTGTTCAATGCTGTTGGTGGAGGCACTGGCTCAGGCCTGGGTTCTCTTCTTCTTGAGTGTCTCTCTGTGGACTATGGCAAGAAGTCCAAGCTCGGGTTCACCGTATACTCATCCCCTAGGTCTCCACCTCTGTTTTTGAGCTCTACAACAGTGTCCTCTCCACCCACTCCCTTTTGGAGCACACCGATGTAGCTGTTCTCCTCGACAATGAGGCTATCTATGACATCTACAGGCGTTCCCTTGACATTGAGCGCCCAACCAACATCAATCTCAACCGCACCGTTTCTCAAGTGATCTCATCTCTGACTGCCTCCCTCAAGTTTGATGGCGCCCTCAATAAGGATGTTACTAAGTTCCAGACCAACTTAGTCCCATACCCAAGAATCCACTTCATGATTTCCTCCTACGCTCCGGTCATTTCAGCGGAGAAGGCCTACCACGAACAGCTCTCAGTCGCAGAGATCACCGACAACGCCTTTGAGCCTTCCTCTATGATGGTGCAAAACATACAAAAGGTAACCTTATTTGTGTGCACATAATATATGTAGAAAACATGGAAAATGGGGATGAAGGTGCAAAAGTAACATCTAAGATCATTTATATAATGTATCTGGCTCACTTAGGCACTCTGAAGGACTTTAATTCAAAAATATCCATGAAAAGAATAATCGAGCAGTTTCTCTCTTACATGCCTTATCTGATATCTTTGCACATATGTACAATTTTCTGAGTTGTTAGAGAAAAATGAATCAAATTTCATTCCTCTTTTTTTAGTTCTTTGCATCGAATGGTTTCCCATGTCCGTCCCTGACGAACCCTTCCAATCATTACCTCAAGACAATTAACAATGATTTTGACAAGGTTCGTAACATTTTTTATTTCAATTTTGATAAAATTATTAGACTTGTCTGAATCTCATGTCCATTTTATTATTTTCTTAAGGATATGGAAGAAGGCCTTGATGGTAAAACGATAACTACTGCTGAAGCAATTGAAACCCTTGTGAAGTCTTATAGAGCTTCAGTTAATTCGTAAGTCGTGATGCAGCAGATAGTGGAGATACATGAAATGGTAATTCATACATTTGTTAATATGTATAGAGACCTTGGTTACTATTGGCTGCGCTTAGCAATTTACATAGCACTCTGTCTTTGTGTTGGAACAATTTACCATGACGTTGGTCATAGCTATAGATCAACTCAGGTTTGTATAATAAATCTTTATGAACGGTTAAATTGAATAACTCTGTAATATCGAAAGACAACTTTTATGTAACAATATTTGCATCTAAATTTGAGATTTCCTGCTTTCTCACTTGTAGCTAAGAGGCATATAGCCTTGGTTACTACTAATCTGGATGTCGACATTTAAATATCACATGTACGTTTATCTATTCCTCTTGTATTATAATGTCATTTGTGTCACATTCAGAAAGTATTCAGTTATGAAATATTAGCATCTCTTGTATATTATAATGTCTTTTATGTCACATTCAGAAAGTACTAGGTTGTGAAATTTTAGCGTCTCCCTAAGAATTTTGTGTTCTATCCATGTTCCCAGCTTTCTAATTCGCATCTTAGCCAAGGACCCATGAATTTCATGATTCTGATCTAGATATATGATATATGATAATTTCCGTTTTCCACTGTTTATAATTGTTTCTCATGCTTGAGCTAACCTGACTGAACAACAAAAAGAAATAAACAGTCACACTATATCTGTTCATCGTAGTAATAAATTACTTCTTGCATTAATTCCCACAATGTTAACAAAATAATTGGAGGGAAAATGCGATGAATTCTAAAAATTGTACGAATAGTATTTGTTTGAGCTATATATATGTAGCTAATAACCTGACGTTGTATTTTCTCTAACAGGAAATAATTAAAGAACTGATGGAAAGTCTACCACACATGACAGAGCTTATGGATATGTACTGTAGCCCTAATAGAGTGACTGCAAAGCAACAAATGCAAGAGTTAGACAGAGTCACAAAAACTCTACCAGAGAATATGCCTTCATCTGTGAAGAGGTTCACTTATCGTGCCGTTCTTTCACTTCAAGTTTTCTTTTTTTTTAACTTAGTTTAGTTTCATGTAAATCTTATAATGTGTCATTCTCTGAAATGAAAAACACTAAATATGGTAAACTGGAATATTTAAATAGGCCTTTGAGTGTTGACTTAGAAATGGAAATGAATGTAATTATTTTGCAATGGGAGCAAATTCTTTGTTTATCATAATATGCAACTTGTTTGGAGTATAATTTGATGTTTGGTTTCTACGTTGATGTGAATGGGAGCAAATTTTTTATGGATATTCAGGTTCAGTGTATGCTTGTAGTTGATAGAAAAGATATTACTTTTGTCGATGCAAATTAGTGTCGACAAAATTATACTTTTTACAGATGTATAATTATGCATTGTCAAAAATTATACTTTTACCGACGCTATCTTGCATCGGAAAAAGTATAGCTTTTAGCGACGCTATCTTGCGTCGCCAAAAGTAGAGCTTTTAGCGACGTTTCACTCTACGTCGCTAAAAGCTACACTTTTGCCGACGCTAACTTTTATCGCCAAAACTATAGTTTTTAGCAACGAACAATTTTACGTCGCTAAAAGCTATACTTTTGCGGACGCATAGCTTTTGCCGACGCTGCATGCGTCTCCAAAAGTACACTTTTGTCGACACAAAATATTATGCGTCGCTAAAAGATATACTTTTTTCGACGCTTGATGCATCGCTAAAAGTGTACTTTTGGCGACGCAGTGTATTTGCGTCGCCAAATACTTTCCTTGATGCACTTTTGGCGACGCGTTAGCGACGTTGCATTTTACGTCAGGAAAGATTTTTCTCAACATTTTTTAAACTTTTACCGACGTTTTTGTTTCGTTGACAATGTTGTATTTTGTTGTAGTGTATAAAGATAGTTCTTTTAAAGTATATGATACAAAGATTCAATCTTTTTGTTTAAAAAAGTTAGAAACGAGTTCTTTGTTTGTATTTCAGATCCAAAATAAATTTAAATCTGAGTTTTTGTTTGAGATTTAATGATTTTCATGATGATTTTGACAAACATGAACATGTTAGGGTTGTAATTATTTAACTAGATATAATAATTATGTTTCATATAGCAAAGTGAACCCTAATTATATTAAACAAGATTTTATATTTGTGTTATCTGAAATATATCAATGTTATGAGATAGAAGCAAACCCTTGACACCTGAATCAATATGGTAAAAACTGAAGTTCTACCTCTGGCCGGTCGACCGACGCTGAGGCACCGGTCGACCGACGCTGAGGCACCGGTCGACCGACGAGCCTAGTTTCACATGTGCATGTTTTGCATGTTTGATCAATCAATCGAAGGGTTACTTTAATCAATTGAGTTATGATGTGTTATTTTGTTGATTTATTTAATACATGAGATGATCGTGAACACGACGGTTTGAGTTCGCACATTGAGACATGTGCGTAGACACGAGGACACACGTTTGAGTTGCGTTTGCACGAGCCGTTGAGGTACATAATATATGTTGTATTAATCATGTTAGAATTTGACATGCATATTGCATTTCATGATAGTTGTGGATGCTTAGTGGCTTAGTCGGGATAGCGCAACGAGACTACGGATGGATTATACTTAGAGTTGGTTAGGATACAGATAAGACTGCAGATGGACCACACTATAGGGTGATCGTAGATCCCGGGTTAGGCTAGTATGCCTATACTCCAGAGGGTGATCATCTGTTATGCATCATTACGGAATAGGGTGATTTACCTATCTCCGTAGAGTGATTAAGTAAGGTGGGAATATAGGATATTGTGATGGACTTACAATAGTATCGCTATTTCATATAGAGATTCATACATTTTGCATTCATGTTTCCATATTGTTACCCGAGAGTAGCGTATTACACTAAGATTGGCATACATGGTTTGTTCTACATGAGATGATTGTATCGAATAATTTTTCCTTATGACTATGCCATCTACCCGAGGGTAGTTCGAGATTTTAACATGACTTATTATGGTTGAGGATTGGAGTTGTAGTATTTTTTTTGTTTGTTATTTTCCATTCATAGGATTGGAGTTAGTATTTAGTGATTCACAATTTGAGATATAAGTTATATACATGAGGGTTTCCTTGTTTGAATTATTTCGTTCGACGTACCCATTCTCGTGTTGTGGATCTTTAAATATCAATTTTTGCTTAGTTTAGGATAGATGATTTTTATATCTATATGTACTAACTTGTATTTTCTTATATACTCCTACTCCTTCCCCCTTGGAGCGGTGGAGATGATCTCGCTAGCGCTTTGATACTTGTTGTTTCCCTTTTTTTCAGGCAATGAGTCAGGCGCACGGAGAGTCACAGGTTGAAGGAGAAGCACATTAGCTTCCATATTATATTATATTAGTAGTTTATTTCATGCTCCTCAGTAGTTAGTATTCATTGTTCAGACATTTAGAGTTTGTGTTTCGTTTTGGGATATTTCACATTTGGTCCATTATCAGCTGTATTTCATTTTATTCAGTTGGGACATGATATCATCATTAAGACAACTTTTCTTTATTTATCATGTTTAGTACATTATTATCTTCATTTGCCTATTTTGTACCTATACTTGTTGTTTGATTCCACTAGAGAGATAGTAACTGTGATGGTGAAACGTATTGTTGCACGTACATGACAGGTTTGACATCCTTGGATTCACCTTAGACTGCAGCCTTGTGTGAACCCAGGGGCATCACACTCCATTAGGATGTCATCGTTAAGTTCAATTCTAACCAACCTCTGACAGAGGATATTTGTGTAGAATTCCTAACAAGCAAATACAAACACTCGACAAATGATGTTAGGAATTGTTTGTTAATCATCTAAACTAGATTAGACAATAAGCTCATAAACTTAAGACCTAACAATCTTCTCCGTTTTTATGATGACAAACAATCTACATAAATAGTAAAGGAAATATGCATGATACCAAATGAACATACAATATATAATTCTCATGCATATTACCCATATGAAGCAATATATAAATATACTCACAATAGACTTGTTTCTCCCCCTTTGTGTAAAATCCCGAAAATTTGAATATTTTGTGATAACTAATAATAAATTTATTATATGTTGATAAATAACATATTGTGATGTTTGAGTATGCTAAGAATTGATTTGAGATCAATTCAATATATATGTATATATGAATGCAAATGCACAAAACATGCATGATGTATAAATCTGAAAAATAATAACTAGTGAAGAGATTTTATATTTTACATACTGATATAGTAGAAATATGGAAAAACTTAAAAGATCAAAGTTGCAGGTCTCTTTAGCAGCATTCCAACAAATCTTTAATCAGCTCATTCCAATATCGGATGAGAAAGTTACAGCCAAAATACCAAAGAGTATGTTTCTAGTCAGACTGGGTTTCCAGTTTCGGGTTTCGGGTTTTGGGCTGTATTTATTCAGGTTTGCTGCCATATATATATACACGTTTATACACCAAAAAAATACATCTTTTCTTCTATGTTCCAAACCTAGCAGCCCCTCTCCTCCTCTCTCAAACCCTAGCCCTAAACTTAAGCTCTCGGGAAAGTTTCATGAGGCGAAAAGCAAGGAGAATGCGAGATTTACAGCATTTGGCATCAAGGAATCGTTTGCTGATTGTTTCAGGGGGGTTGTGCACATGATAAGGTAATATTATCTACATCCAAACCCTTCCATTAATAAAGATTAGACTTTTAATGGTTAAAGTGATGTTTTTCATAGTAAAGTTTAACCCGACATGATAAAGTTTAGATTTTTGATGATAATTCTTTAAACCATAATAAATCTATAATAATTCCTTACTGTTTATGATAGAAATATGATCATGATCATTAGGATTATTTATAATTTTGTTTTTAATTTATTAATTATGATTAAACCATGTTTAAGCCCTAATTTGGCAATTAAATGATATTTTATGTTGATTAGAGATGCTTAAAACCCTAGGTTTGGGGTAAAACAAGATTTAAAAACATGGAAAAATAATTGTTACATCAGTTTCAAGTTTCATACAAGTATATTTATGATAATTTTGTTGATAACTAGGGTTCTTATAAAGAATTTTATTATTTGGGTTGTTAAACTTGATTAGGTTAAATCAAGTTTAAGTAAATCATGAGATATTTTTATGATATGTAGAAATAAAGATTTCATCTTGTCATATGATTTATAAATGACAAAATTTATATTTTTGATGAGTTAAAAGTTTTGCAAGTTCAAAACCTGAAAATCTGTTATGCTTCTGCGCGGTCGACCGCTGGGTGATGTTTTTGTGCAGGAAGCTCTCTGTTTCTACGCGGTCGACCGCCGGGTGATATTTTGTGCAATGTCTTTCTGCTCATTTCACGGTCGACTGTGATGGTCACGGCAGTTGGCCGTTGGACCTGTTTGTGCATGTGTATGTTGTTTACATGCATTTGTGTTACCGACGAGTTGTCTAGGTTATCTAGTATTTTAATTCACTGTAAATTGTGTATTCTACACATGGGTTAATTATGGACATAAGTTTAGGATTCACTCACCGAGGCACGAGTGTGAATAGTATATATGCATTTTACTTACATCATTTATTTGTATTACGCTCATCATATGCAGTCCTCGTGTTAGACATTTATCTATTGCAGCCCATGTGTTGGACCTTAATCATATGCAGTTCTCGTGTTAGACATTAACCTATTGCGGCCCATGTGTTGGACCTTAATTGTATGTCATCCTCGTGTTGGACATTTATCTATTGCAGTCATGTGTTGGACATTCATCATATATAGTCCATGTGTTGGATACTTATTTGAGTTGTCTTATCTAATATGTAGCAGGTGAAGTCCATGTGTTGGATACGTATCTGATATCTGTCAGGACACCTTTGATATGGTTTGAGATGGATTGTCTTTTCTTATTGCTCCATGTAGTAGCTTTTTAGATTTTGTATTTAGCTATTCATAATTTTAGCTAACGGGATATTCGACATACCTATGCTTGTGTTGTGGATTTCTAAATATCAACATCCATTTGTTTCAGAGTAGATGATTGCTTATATGTATGTATCAACAAGTATTTTACTTATATACGGGAAAAATGATCTAGGTACGCTATGCTTAATAGATAGAGCCTCCACTTCATTTAGTAGCCCTCCTCCGGGAGCGGATGGAGGTAATCTTGCTAGCGCTCTGACGCTCTTGTTGTTATCCTTTTTATTTTATTTTATTTTAACTTTCAGGTGGCTTAGAGCATCGGAGGACTACAAGATGACGGAGTTATTACATAGTCGCCAGCACATGAGTTACTAGTAGAGACTCCACAGTAGAGTTATTTTCATTCGTACATTAGAGTTTTGTATCACATTTTGTAAGGGTTATGAGCCTTAGTTACATTTTTTGCTATTTCATGTCGAGACATATTTTATTTATTTCGGATGTCGGAAGTATTCCAGATTGTTCACTGAGACATAATTTATTTATGAGATACTCCTTTCTATATCATGTCTGTTGTAGTTATTTCCTTTCTTTTACCTGTTTTGTACCTAGACTTTACTTTGATTCCACTAGAGGATATTATTATGATTGGTGAAACTTGTTGTTGCACAGTATGAGTGCATAGCATGTTTGACATCTCTGGGTTCACCTTAGACTACAGCCATGTATGAAAAGAGGGGCGTCACACTTTGTCAACATCAAAATGGGGGAAAACAATAAGAAGGAAGAGAGTAAAAGCTCTTGTTACCAAGAAGCACGGTGCGTATAAACAAGATAGGGAAAGGTTTCCCCTATCAAAATGTCTTAGAGCATGTATCAAAATAATAAGTTAATTAAATATGAGCAAGCATAGATGTAAACGTGCTAATCATAACTCACATTCAAAGAGACCAAGAGAACACATATAGATATATATCATTTAAAAAAGGTGTTGCAAAGGTCTCAAGAGATATATATATGTATAAAACAAACATAATATATATATCATGAAATTCATGAAAGCTAAAAGTTATAAATCATGAAAAGGTATTTTCAAATGAAAACAAATTATGAAAATCATGAAAGTCCAAATAAAAATCCAAATGAAATCCTGATATATATATCCCTAATTTAAAAATGAAGGAAAATCATGAACATCCATGAAGACCAAATGAAAATAAAAAATCAAATGAAATTCCAAAAATTTATAAACATTTAAACATGAATCATGATTGATTTAGAATTTAAAACGCAATAACATCAAAACATGTTTGATCAATAAATCCACATAACATCATTTTTGAAGAGTGTAAATAAGTGATCAAGAAAATATGAGTCAATGGATGCACATGCCCAAATTTCTCTTATACGACAAAAATATTTCTTCGCGAAGAGGTTTGGTAGAGATGTCCACTAATAGAGATTTTGTATCAATATAAATAAGGGACACATCTTATTTATCTACATGATCACGAAAAAAGTAATCTCGAAACATTGATATATTTTATCCACAAATATAAAAAAGAGTAAGCTTAGGATAAAACAAGCATAGATCAATTTGTATCACTTTCGACAAGAAAACTAGAAAGGCGACTATGCCAAGCTCTTGGAGCTTGTATCATCCCATATAAAGTTTTTTGCAACCGATAAACATGATATGGAAGAAAAGAACAATAAATCTGGGGGGTTGCTCAACATAAACTTCTTTATTTAGAATCAAAACTAATAAAATTCATAATATGTAATGAATATAAAATATATTTTAAAAAATAATAATGTTTGATCAATATAAACAACCATTTAGGTAAAATTTTATCAATATAAAAAAAAGTTTTCCAAATATGTTTTTCAAAAACAAGAAAGGAAAAACACTAAAAAACTTGATTTTAAAATTAAAAATATTTTGGCGCCCAAACACTCTTGATGTCGAAGAGTTTAGGGATATGAACCCTATCATTTGAAACCAATGCCCTTGGGTTATGAACCCATTTAGGCGTATTTGTGCACGAATACGGTCATAACAATAATTATGCAAATGACCCATTCTATTACTATAAGAACGACAAAATAGATGCATTTGTTTATGTTGATCTTGTGATTGTGCACGAGAAACATTTACAAATAAAGTTGGTCTTTTAGAAGTATTTTGCCAACTCTTTTAAGATCAAAACAAAATTTGGTCAAATGACCATGTTTGGGTGGGAAATTGATTTCTTCATTATATAACTTATTACAACTTCAGTCGTTACAACAAGTTCAAAAAAAGATCGGTCTTTTTATAAGACCTTTACACAATTAATTTAAAATTACAATCTCCTTCAAACAAACGCAAGGGGTGTTTATCGCTCGCTGCTTGTGTTGGATCTTTGCCTGTGACGGGGACGTTGATATCCGTAGACCACCAAACAATCAGATCAGATCCGAAGCTTTGTTGATTCGTAAAGGAATTAATAAACCAAAGCAATTATCTCAGCAACAGTGAGATAATCACTTTTCTCGAGATTACCGCAATGAGGCAATCTCAAGGGAAGGAACCGGGCTGCAGATCTAACAAACTCCTCTTTTTTATGCTGAAAAATTCACTAATATCTCCTCCTCCTCTCTAAAATTTGTATCACTTTAGTTCTCAGTTCGGCAGGGCTTCGCCAACGCTCGAGAATTCCAGATCCGAAAAATAAAGGCCCTGGGGCTGTATTTATAGGCTTCGGGACTTTGTTTTTGAATAAGAACAGCCGATTCCCTCTTATCCTCAGTTGTAACCACTTAACCATATTCTTAGATGATATTAGACCAGTTGAAACAAATCCAGGTGGTTAACGTTGAAAAAACGGCTTCAAAACCGTCAAATCTGATTTTTTAGGTTGCAGACACCCGTGGGTGTCTCAGCTTGGCTAAGACCCTTGTGAGTGTCTCAGCTTGGCTGAGACACTTGTGAGTGTCTCGGCCAAGCCGAGACACTCATGGGTGTCTCGGCCACAAGTGTCTCAGCCAAGCCAAGATACTCATGGGTGTCTCGGCTTGACCGAGACACCATGTGGTGTCTCAGCCAAGCTGAGACACTATAGGGTGTCTTGGTTTGGCTCAAGGCTTGGTCTCGCACGCTCCGCCCGTTTTCACCGTATTTTCATCATCCGAACTCAGAATCACACGATCCAGATTGCATCGGAAAGCCGATGAGGAGATCTATAAGATTTCATGATTGAATCATATATGGAGTAAATGGGACATGAGGGGCGTTTTGTCTTTTGTAAGCGACGTGCAGCTGCTGGTTCATTCGTGTTTCGGTTATTCCGAAATTCCGTTGCTTCGCATGGTCCGTCGACTCACTTCATGCATTTGTCATCATCAAATGAACTTTTGTGACTCTAATAGAAATGTTCATCATCACCTCTCCATCTCGAGCCGCGTGTAGGGACCTATAGGTAATTTTTGAGGCCTACAGATACCCCCTCCAAAGTGTTTCAGTCTCGTTTCTTTTATAGATAAGCCTAAAATACTTTAGATATGATCGGTCCAACCTTCAGTCGGTGTAAAAGGACTTGTAATTAGCTTTGATTCTTGACTCCTTCAATTTTTAATCTATTCGATATTTTGACGAATAGCTGAAGTTCTCTCGGCGCTGTGTTTATCGTCTGGCTGTCGTCGACATCTTGAATCAAAACTGGTGAATTGATTTTGGCTCGTATCGTCGAGTTGACTTTGAACTGACCATCTCCATCACGTTATATTGACTTGCGTTGACTTTCATCGCAATACGTTGACTGACATTGACCTAGGATTACCCGTTAACCGATGTTGACCTAGGGTTTCGGATCGCCCGACGTTAACTTTTTATTACAATGCATTGACTGGTGTTAACCTAGGGTTACGCGTTGACCGGTGATAACCTAGGATTTCAGATCACCCGACGTTAACTTTTTATTACAATGCGTTGACTGGCGTTGACCTAGGGTTACGTATTGACCGGCATTGACCTAGGGTTACACGTTGATCGACGTTAACCTAGGGTTTCGGATCGCCCGACGTTGACTTTTTTATCGCAATGCGTTGACTGACATTGACCTAGGGTTACGTGTTGACCGGCGTTGACCTAGGGTTTCGGATCACCCGGCGTTAACTTTTCATCGTAACGTGTTGACTAGCGTTGACCTAGGGTTACGCATTGACCAGCGTTGACCTAGGGTTTCGGATCGCCCAGTGTTGATTTTTTTATTGTAACGGGTTGACTAGCGTTGACCTAGGGTTATACGTTGACTGGCATTGACCTAGGGTTTCGGATCGTTTAGCGTTGACATTTTTACCGTAACGCGTTGACTGGCGTTGACCTGGGGTTACATGTTGACCGGCATTGACCTAGGGTTTCGGATTGCCCGGTGTTGACTTTTATCGTAACGCATGGTAGTCTCAAATGTTAAGGTTGTATAACCAACTATTAAAGCTGATTCATTTGCAGGTATGGATCTTATCCTAAAGTTGTTGGATGCTCAAGTCACGAGACCAACTAATGAAGCTAGTGCGTCAATGACTCTCAAATGCATAGGATTTTTGGCAAACCCTCAGCCATCAACGGGTTTGATGAGCTTTTACTGACTACCGTTTGAGTCGAGCTAGCATGCAGATTGTTTAAGTCCGTTTCGGCTGTAACGTTATGCTAAAAGAGTTAATTCTTTTAGTGCTACGATATTGAATACGTAGACTTCGTCTTTCTCACGAGAATAGACTACCCGACTGCATTTATCAGATGCAGACTCAAGATTTTTGGCAAATCCTCAGCCATCAATAGATTTGACATGCCTTTACCAATTACCGTTTGAATCGGGCTTGCATACGGATTGTTTAAGTCCGTTCCGCATGTGACGTTATGCTAAAAGAGTTAACTCTTTTAGTGCTACGATATTAAATACGTAGACTCCGTCTTTCTTATGGGAATAGACAACCAGGCAACGCGTGATAGGCGTTAACTTATCCCTTCTTAGGATTCAGGATAAAAATCCCCATACTTGTATTCTGGTATCTTCTTCAATCGGTGAAAGACTAAACTGACAACGCATGTTAGGCGTTGACTTATTCCTACTTAGGATTCTGGATAAAATTTCTCATGCGTGTGAAGCACGGATTTTGGCGTTGTGAATAACAACCTGCCACAATATCGAATATGTGGGCATTTTTCCTTTTTACTGCAAAAGACAAACCGACAATGCGTGTTTGGCGCTGACTTATCCCTTCTTAGGCTTCAAGATAAAATTTCCCAGACTTGGATTGTGGTGTCTTTTTCAATCGGTGAAAGACTAAACCGGTAACGTGCGTTAGACGCTGACTTATCCCTACTTAGGCTTCGGGATAAAAGTCCCCAGACTAGGATTCTGGTGTCTTTTTTAATCGGTCAAAGACTAAACCGGTAACGCGTGTTAGGCGTTGACTTATCCCTACTTAGGATTCGGGATAAAATTCGCCACGCGTGTAAGGCGCAGATTATGGTGTTATGAACAACAACCTGCCACAATGTTGAATATGTGGGCTTTTGTTCTTTTTACGATCATGAGCTAACCGACAATATATTGTGACACTCCAAGGTTCACACAAGGCTGCAGTCCCAGGTGAAACCCGGATTGTCAAACCTGCTAAGCACCAAACACCATGCTATGATATGTTTCACCATCACAATCGTTATCTCTCTAGTGGAAACAATAAATAGATCAAGGTAAAGATAGGTAAATAATCAAAATAGAGCACTACTGAAAATATACACAGAAGAAGCATAAGATATATTAATAATAAGCCCAACTAGAATGAAAAAGATATATCTCTGAGTCTGAACAGAATCTCAAATACAATGAGTCAAATAACCATAGTCTCACAATAGCTCTCAACTCTATGAAATAAAATATAAATCTAGAGTCTGGAAATAATCAACTACACGTGAAGTTTTTTAATAACTAAAAAATGTAATAAATAGCTAAGCGGACAACTAAGACATCCCATCAACCTGCGACTCTCCGTGCGCCGGACTCGCTGCCTGAAAAGAGGGGAAAACAATGAGCGTCAATGCGCTAGCGAGATCATCACTACCTCTCTCTAGGGAAAGGGGTAGGAGTATATAAGAAAATAGAGTCAGTACATACATATATCAAATCATTCATATAACTCTATTTGAATGAAAAACAAGTAATCAATGATAAATACCCCAATATCCAATATAAAGAAAAATTATCTCATCTCAAACTACGTTCGTGTGACCAACTCTAATATAAGAGGATATCAACAATTACTAAAACAATTATATCTGCCGTTCATAACGGGTGTATCAAAATCTCAAAGGAAATACCCTACTCACGAGAAATCTATCATGGAAGTAAAACTCATAACCGATCAATTATCTATGTGTGCATCATATTGTGCTATAGCGATACTTTTGTAATGCTCGTTACTCAATTGCTCTGCAGCAATAGGATTATTATTCTCCTATTCCGGATACATAAAACAACGATACTATTGTAATACTCTTACTCAATCATTCTATGGTAAATAGGTTTATTATTCTCCTATTCCGGATACATAAAACAACGATACTATTGTAATACTCTTACTCAATCGTTCTGCGGCAAATAGGTTTCATCTTCCTATTTCCGGATATGTATAGAACAACATTATTCATATGTGTTTATCAACTTAACTCGTGTTGAAAGTGTGTCAATCTAACACAATCTAGCATATATGCATAAATCTCGGTGTGCGTGTCCTCATCTGAAGTTCACCCATCCCAGGTGTTAAACAGTCACTAACATAATAGTCTATCATCATTAGATCAAGAAATCTGCTCGACAAACCAAAACCAAGCCATATAAACATGCACAGCCAAAACAGACTGGCGGTCGACCGTGACGGTCGATCACGACGGGCTCCTGAGACTACCCAGGTCTCTGACATGCACGCGGTCGACCGTGAACCCTGATTCCAGTTTTCCAAACTTGTTGTATGTATCGTGATCATGTCGTTTTTCCTCGATATAAACATGTCTAAAACTTCATAAAATTTGTATGCAAACATGCCATAGCAGATATGAACATCCGGAAACAACTCAACAATTATAAACATAATTTTATGCATTGGATTTGTATTCAAAACCTTAAAACATGCATAAAATTTTAAAACAACGAATCAAACCTCTTTCTTTAGATTAACCACGTTTTAAAATCATCATCAGATCTTAATCACATCTGTAAAAATGTTCTCAACCCTTTTTGCATGAAAAGACCTAATATTTATACATACTATACAAAAGAGTTGTCTTTTATGCATAATCTATTCGTTTAGGCTCTACAAAACATGTTTAAATCTCTTTAAAAACATTTTAAAAACTGGGAGGGGGATTAGTAGAGATAATACTCACCTGGGGTTGTAGGGAAAACGTTTTGATGCAACGTCGAAAGAGATCTCCACTCCAAAAGCCGAAAATCAACAAAAAACCCAACTAGAAAGCCTCCAATCTTCTCCAAGAAAACAAAATAGGCTTTGGAGGGTTTGGTGGCTGTTAGGGTTCTTAGGAAAACTGAGAAAAACATAAAAAACTCATATATATATCAGGGAAAAACAGATATGGGTTTAGATATCCGAAACCAACTCAAAACAAGAGAAAAATGAACTGCAGGTTTCGCGGTCGACCGTGACGGTCGACCGAACTACGGTTGACCGCGACGGTCGACCGGATTGGAATTTTCCAGGTCCGCACATGTTTGGCTTTTTTTGCATGTTTCGACTCTTTTCTCTTACATGTATGAACTCGTTCATACTCAAAACACATGGTATTATACTCATATACCATTTAATGATATTTATCATACTAAATATCCACATATCATAATTTGTCACATATTAATTATATTATTCATAAATTATCAGGGTTTTACATTCACCCCCCTTAAGTGGATTTTGTCCTCGAAATTCTGCAGTCGCATCTCAAAGCTCAATAACTGGGAAAACACATTAAGGTGTAATTCATATTTAGAATTCCTTCTGCACACGTCACATAGTGTTAGCACAATGATATTTAAAGTTAACAACCTAGAATGCAAACATTCTTACCTAAATCCTTAACTAAACAAAATTGGTACGTCGAGCGAAATAATCCAAACAAGGAAACCCTCATGTATATACTATATACTTCAATTGATTAAGGATCAGGTAAAAATATTCCCATTCTAGTGTTAAAGATAAATATAAATGTGACTAATCAATCATAGATAATGACAACTATCAAGTCATATAAGTATATTAACATCATACCTGTCCAAACAGGTGCGGGTAGTCGCGACGAATATCCTCCTCGCGCTCCTAAGAAATCTCTTCGGTTCCTTGCCGGTTCCACCGAACTTTCACTAATGGAATGACTTTATTTCTAAGCTTTTTATTCTCTCAAGCAAGCATGCATACCGGTACCTCTACGATAGTCAAATCATCCTGAATCTTAATCTCTGGTGAGTCAATCACTCTCTTCTGCTCATCATCCCACAGATGCTTCTTAAGCATCGAGACATGAAAGACATCATGTACACTTGACATCGATGCTGGAAGATCTAATCTATAAGAAACAGCTCCAATGCGCTCGATGATCCTGAAAGGACCAACATATCTCGGGGCAAGCTTCCCCCATCTACAAAATTGCTAAACATCCTTCATCGGTGATACTTTTAACATGACTGAGTCTCTGACCTGGAACTCTAAAGGTCATCTCGGCTGATCTGCATAGCTCTTCTGCCGACTCTGCGCCGCAAGAATGCGCTATCGAATCAATGCCATCGTCTCTGTTGTCTGTCTAACTAACTCTAGACCAATCAATAGACTATCCTCTGGCTCAGCCTAACATATAGGTGATTTGCAAGGTCTCCCGTACAAAGCTTCATACGATGCCATTCCGATGGTAGCTTGATAACTATTATTATATGTAAATTCAATCAGCGGGATGTGGTCCTCCCAGCTACCATGAAAATCTATAACGCACGCTCTCAGCATGTCCTATAAGATCTAATTCACCCTCTCGGTCTGACCGTCTATCTGGGGGGTGAAAAACGCTGCTAAATGACAACTGACTGCCAAAAACATCCTGGAAACTCCTCCAAAAATAAGATGTGAAGACTGAGCCCCGATCTGATACAATCATCTCCGGAACTCCATGCAATCTAACAATCTCTGGAATGAAGATCCTCGCATACGTATCTGCCGTATAAGTCGTCCTCACAGGTAAGAAATGTGCGGACTTAGTCAATCTGTCCACTATAACCCAAATAGAATTATTTCCTTTCTTTGACTTGGGCAATCCTACTATGAAATCCATGGAAATATCACTTCCACTCGGGAATGGATAAAGGCTGTAGGTTCCTGCAAGTCTCTGATGTTCTGCCTTAACTTGTTAGCAGGTATAACACTTATCCACATAATCTACAATCTCTCTGCGCATACCACTCCACCAAAAATGCCTCTTCAGATCCTTGTACATTTTCGTCGTGCCTGGGTACACTGTATATCTGCTACGATAGGCCTCGTCAAAAAGTTCCCTCTTCAGCTGTAGATTGTTCGGCATAATGATCCTGCCCTTCATCCTCAGGCCTCCATCTACTCTAATAGTCCAATCATCATTGGGTTCTTTGGAGATCTCTGTAGACGGTAAAAATTACCTTGGAAAACATATGAGAAATTCGCCTGCAGGGAAAAGTCGCCCACACAATCCAAGGGCAGGGTTCACCCTTAGACCTGACTCGCCAGCACGGGCCTGTACCACGCGGTCATCAAACGCGCTCGTATCCCTCTAGCCCCTAGCTCGCCTGTATGATCGACTCGCCCGCACGAGTCAAGGTCGTCCAAATGACGGAAGTTCGCCTTTTTACACAACTCGCCTGACCAAGTCTAAAGTCGAATCCGTCGGTAAATCTCAAGGTCGCCAGTATGGCTGGGTATACGCTATCCCACGTACAGGAGCAGGCTTTCCCACCCCCCATGATGTGAAGAAAGGGAGCACAGTACTCTAGGCCTGTCGAAGGGCCAGTCACAGTACAGGTGGTAGGACAGGTGCCAAATTAACCTGCATACTCATAAATGCGGTTCACCTCGCCTGTCCAAGTCAAGAGCTGGATCCGCCGGCATTCGGCAAGCTGTCCAAACCCACTCGAGTACTGGGCACCCATTCTCCCACTTTTAGTGATGTGAAGGGAGAGAGCACAGTATTCCAAGACCGTTGGGTAGCCGCCCACAGTACGAGTGATCGGACAGGCGCCAGAGCAGCCTGCACCCTCGTAAATGTAGTTCACCTCACTTGTCCAAGCTAAGAGCTAGAGCCATCGGCGCTCAGTGAGCTGGCCAAATCCACTCGAGTATCTGGCAGTCGCTGTCTCGCATACGAGGAGGGGCCTTACCACTCCTACGTGACATGACGTGAAGCACAACCCCTCGAATGACCGCTTATAGTATAGGTGAGCAGCAAGATATCTCTCAACAGTACATGGTCATATCCCATAATTCAAGGGACGACCAAGCCGTCTCTCCACTATTTAAGAACATCTTCCAGCCACGAAGAGAAGGTTTAGAACTTCTTCCAGTCATGAAGAAGAGGTTCAGCTATTTCAACCATTCAGCAATTCGCTCAGAGTTGAATTAGCTAACCGAACCATTAGCTCTCGATCCCCAGCCGGGTCGACGACAAGCTCTTTGCATAATCTTTGCACTGTAGTTTCCTCTCCCAGTTCCGGGCCCAGATCGCCATCGAACTCGGAGACTCGAACTCCATTAACCCGAGCCTCTACTGCATACTGAAGCTCACCAGCAACCTCGATCGAACCGTCCAAGGGAAGCAGACTCGGTGCGAGAATCGAGCAGAGCATCCTGTAGCTACTGAAAGTCCCCACGTTAAACAAGGAGGGCACTCCCTCCGCTTCTATTGTAATTTCGATTGATTAGTTTGTAATAAGATATTCTTATTAATACAAACGAAGTTCCCTATTTTTGGGAGATCAAATTTTACACCTACAATCTCCCCCTTTCGGGTTTGAATCCAAGAATCCTCTAACTGAGCTCCGACTACTCTATCTCTCCAAGATGGCTGTACAGATAACGCTCCTAAGAACACACGGCTCCCGCCAATCTCTGGCCTAAAATCAAAATGACTGAGGGAATAAAGATCCCGATATAGTGAACACCTCAAAGCTGCTAGTCTGTGACGACGCTTCCTGCTCAACGCGTCTGCTACCACGTTCGCCTTTCCCGGATGATACTGTAGAGCAAACTCATAATCCTTAATAAACTGTACCCATCGTCGTTGCCTCTGGTTGAGTTCTTTCTGTGAGAAGAGGTACTTCAAACTCTGGTGATCTGTGAATAACTCAAACTGCACTCCGTACAAATAATGTCTCCACGCCTTCAGTGCAAAGACCACTGTTGCTAGCTCTAAATCGTGCGTGGGATAATTCTGCTCATGATTCCTCAGCTGCCTGAAAATATAGGCTACGACTCTCTGGGTCTGCATCAATACACCATCAAGACTCGATAAGGATGCATCAGTGTAGACAACAAAAGTCTTATCACTGCTAGGAATAACCAATACTGGTGCTGAAGTCAACTTAGTCTTCAATGTCTCAAATGCCTTCTGGCACTCTATGCTCCAAGTGAACTGTACACCCTTTTTAGTAAGGCGTGTAAGTGGTGTGGCAATCCTCGAGAAGTCCTGAATGAATTTACTGTAATAGCCTGCCAGGCCTAAGAATCTATGAATATCGGTAACTATCTTCGATAGTTCCCAATCAAGTACGGCTTCTACTTTAGCCGGATCCACTGCAATGCCCTCCCGGCTAATAACATGGCCCAAAAATCTAATCTCTGATAACCAGAATTCACACTTGCTAAACATAGCAAACAACTGGTGCTCTCTTAATATCTGCAATGCTAACCTCAAATGCTGCTCGTGCTCTGCCTCCGACCTCAAGTAGATAAGAATATCGTCGATGAAGACTATAACAAACTGGTCCAAGTACGGATGAAAAACCTGATTCATCAAATTCATGAATACTGCTAGTGTATTGGTCAGCCCAAACGGCATGACAAGAAACTCGAAAGACCCATATCGAGTCAAGAAAGCGGTCTTGGAAATATCCATCTCCCGAACTCGTAACTAATAATAACCGGAACGAAGATCTATCTTTGAGAAACACTGCACTCACTGCAACTGGTCGAACAAGTCATCGATCCTCGGTAATGGGTACCTGTTACGGATAGTGACCTTGTTCAACTCGTGATAATCTATACATAATCGCATACTCCCATCCTTCTTCTTCCCAAGGAGGATCGGTGCTCCCCACGGAGAATGACTCCATCAAATGAAGCCCTGAGACAATAACTCATCGATCTGGATCTGTAGCTCGCTCATCTCAGCAGGCGCCATACGGTAAGGAGCTCGAAAAATCGGTGCGGTGCCTGGTTGTAACTCTATAAAAACTCGACCTCTCTCACTGGAGGTAATCCTGGTATGTCCTGAAAGACATCCTGGTAATCTGAGACTACTCGCATCTCACTCAAATCTATGCTCCGATCCTGTAATATCACCTCCTCTACGTACGCCAGAAATAACTCCGCAAACTGGTTGCCTCTGGAGGTAGCTACCACTAACTCTGATCCATCATATGCTCTCAAACTAACCGTTTTCGCAAAACAATCGATACTCACATGGTAGGAAGACAACCAATCCATACCAAGAATCACATCGAATTCAAACATATGCAACACGATCAAATCAATCGTGAACTCAGAATCGTCCAAGCTGATGATGCATCTCCTACAAACACTCTCTAATAGAGACACTTCTCGTAACAGAGTAGATACAGATAATGGGAAATCTAACGGCTGAGCTACAAGCCAAAGTCTAATCGAAAAATCATAGGAGATAAAAGAATGTGAAGCGCCAGAATCAAAAAGCATACGTGCTGGAAAGGAGTTCACACGGAACGTACCTTCCACTACAGCTCCGCTCGTGCCATGATCACGAGGAACCACTGCATACACTCTATCGGTCTGCTGCTCTGCATTGCCTGGAGTGAATGGTACCACCTGCCTCAGCTGTATCTCCTGGATCGCTCAAACTTGTCCCTCTATCATCGGAACTGCTAGAGGTGCCTTAATCCTCGGCTGCTGGCCCTGACCGCGTCCCTGAGCACGGTTCTGCTGATGCTGCTGAGTCCTACCCTGCTGGCCTACTGTGGGTGCGCTGCGGTACTCGGCTGCTTGGTGCCCAATCTTGTTATAATTGTAACAAGCTCCCTGGAATTGGCGTTGCTGCTGCGCCCTCTGGTCTTGCTGATGGCCCTTCTTGTGAGGACCCTGATGATGCGGACCTTTACCCTACTGCTGGAGTCCTCCTGAGCCTCCAAATAGTCTCTTTCCTTTTCCTTTGTCCTCGGACTGTCCTGACTTACCATTGTCCTTGCCCTTGTTGAATATGGCTGTATCCGTCTCCTGAGCCATGGCAGCATCTGCCACCTCCCGCACTGACCAGAACCTCCGAGATACTATATACCGACGCAACTCTGGATGAAGTCCCATCAGAAACATCTGAGCCTGTCACTCCTCTGTGTACCACATGCCGATGAATCTAAGCAATGACATGAACTTACTCTTAAAGTCCACGACAGACATACCTCCTTGCTCTAACCGAGCCAGCTCTAACTCTTTTCCAGCTTTCGCTGCAGCCGAAACATACTGCTCATCAAACAGATATATAAAGGTCTCCCATGAAACTGTCATCCTTTGCTCTGGGGGTGAAACGAAGTCGATACCATCCTCCCGCATCGTCCTTGAGGTTGAAAGCCTCTAGCCTCTGCTTCTGCACCGAATTAACATTCAGCATATCCAAAATGTTACTCACATCCTCTTTCCACTTGTGTGCAGCAATGGAATCCATCGAACCGTGGAACTCTGGTGCTTTCAACTTTTGATACCTCTCAACTAAACGAAGCCAAGCCTCCTGATCAGCTACTCTGTCATCAACTGGTGGTGTCGGTAGGACTACTAGTGCCCTCTCTGGTATTTTCTCCCAAATAGATAACTCCTGAACGGGTGCTTCTTCATGAACGGAAGGCTCTTAACAAACCTAGGCTGCTAACTGCTCCTTAATAGACGCCATACGAGCTGCCAATAATTCTATGAGATCCACTAAGTACTGCGGAGGTTGCTGTGGCTCGGGCTCCTTATCTTCCTGCTCAACTCCCTAAGCACGAGTAACTCGACGTCCACGACCTCTTCCTGACATCTATAATTCCAAAGTAAAGATTATTACATAGTAAATAGGATCTCAAGCATGAAGCATATATCATATAAGTAAATCGTATCACATATATCTCATATCATGCTTTATTAGTCAATCAAATAGTTCATAAAAAAAATACGCCCTCACTCATACTAGGGATTCCTAGCGGACTGTATACATGATCCCTAGGAAACTCTATCCTAACTCCACGATATGATACAGGAATGATCCTAAGGATATTAGAACTAGAGCTTTGATACCAACTGTGACGCCTCAGGGTTCACACAAGGCTGCAGTCCCAGGTGAAACGCGGATTGTCATACCTGCCAAGCACCAAACACCATGCTATGACATGTTTCACCATCATAATCATTATCTTTCTAGTGGAAACAATAAATAGATGAAGGTACAGACAGGTAAATAATCAAAATAGAGCAACACTGAAAATATACACAGAAGAAGCATAAGATATATTAATAATGTGCCCAACTGGAATGAAAAAGATATATCTCTTAGTCTGAACTGAATCTCAAATACAATGAGTCAAATAACCATAGTCTCACAATAGCTCTCAACTCTATGAAATAAAATACAAATCTAGAGTTTGGAAATAATCAACTACATGTGGAGTTGTGTAATAACTACAAAATGTAATAAATAGTTAAGCGGACAACTAAGATGTTCCATCAACCTGCGACTCTCTGTGTGTCGGACTCGCTGCCTAAAAAGAGGGGAAAACAACTGTTCGCGGGAAAAATTGTCTTCATTGATGTCATTGTTCTCTTGAGCAACTGTTTATCGGTTACAAAATATCCGGTCTTTTATAAGAGCCGGTTGCAACAAAATCAAAGAAAAATCTAAAGATTACAACTTTCTTTTTTTGTGGAACAAATCGCAAGATCCTGTTTTACGATCTCTTGCTTGTGTGGGTTCTTCGCCTGCGCCGGGGTTAATCCGTGGACCACCGCGCGATCTTGATCCGGATGGATCTACACGGTATGACGGGTGCTATTTCACGAAGGAAATAACAGCCGGGGGGATTATTTCACTAAGGAAATAATCGCCTAAAGTAATCAAAATCGACCAAGCGAAATCGATACTCTTCTCGGGATCAAAATCCAAGTTTTGATCCGGAGGATAACCGTGTGGATCTCAGATCTGATCTCTCTCGAACTCCTACCTTATTTGGCGTGGATGATCACTAAGAACCAGATTTGAAAAGTCTCCCTCCTCCAAAGCTCCAAAGCTCCAACCTTTTTTAGTCTTGAGCCTTTAATCCAGCAGAGTTTCACCTCAGAAGTTCCTCTCCTTGAGCTTTCAACCTCTCAAAAGTCCAACCTCCAAAATAATGAGCCACCAAGCCTATTTATAGGCATTTAGAACCAGATCTGGGCTCAGATCTGGGCCCAGATCTGGGCTTGGCCCAGGTGGCTCGGCCATCGAGCCACCAAGAGGTGGCTCGGCCACCGAGCCACCTCCTGGTGGCTCGGTTTTGGTCGAGCCACCAGGTGGTGGCTCGGCCACCGAGCCACCCCTAAGTGGCTCGGTGAGCCACCTAGGTGGCTCGGCTTTGGCCGAGCCACCTAGGAGCGGCTCGGTTTTGACCGAGCCCTCCAGGTATTTGCCGTTTTGTCGTTTTTTCGGTTTTGCGGTTTATCCAAACTCTGATTTGTTGATCTAGACTCTGATTTGGCAGTCCGGATCCTGATTTGGCAGTAAATACGCTTCGGTGTTTGAGTTCGTTAATCTTGTCGCTTCGTCGCGTCTTACTTAGCCTTGATATTGTGGTTTAACGATCATGCTTGGATTCATCGCCCGATGGTTCGTTGTTTTGTCGAATCATCGTGTCGAGCTGTGTTAAGGGACCTATAAGTAGTTTTATACGTCTACAGATACCCCCTCCAAAGTATTTCAGCCTCATTCTTTTATAGAAGAGTCTGGAATACTTTGGATATGATTGTCCAAACCTTCAATCGGTGTAACGGGACCTTGGAATAGCTTCTATTCTTGATTCTTTCAATCCTCCAGGCTATTCGGTGCTTTGTCGAACGTCTGCAAAGGTTCCGGTGCTGCATTTATTGTTTGACCGTTGTCGGCATTTCGAACTTGAAGCTAATTCCTGATTTTCTGATTTTTTAGCTCTTGTTTGTTGTTTCAACATAGAACTGACCATCGATTGTTGGCGTTGAGTCTTCATTTGTAACGCGTTGTCCGGCGTTTTGACATAGTTTATACTCGTACGTCTGTTGGAGTCTCGAGAAGCAATTTATACTCTTATACTTTTTGGAGTGTTGTTAAGTTATCCTTAAGAATATTTTTAGGAAAATACTCTCCAGAAACTTCTCAACAAAAAATAGGGAATAGTTTATACTCGTATACCTTATTGGAGTATTTTTCAGGTTTGAATGAGTTGAACCGGTCCGATAATAACCCAAAAAAAGTAGTAATTAGGCTCAAAAACCCTTCTGACCTTTCCAAATATATGGGATAGGGGTGAATAAATGAGGGACTGAATCGACGGTCGATCTGAAGTCGTTTCGATACTCGGTTCAGCTCCAATTTGAATTTTGGTTCAAATCTGGTTCAAACTGGTTCAGAACTGGTTCAAAATTGGTTCAATCTGGTTCAACTTAGTTCAAGACTGGTTCAGGACTGGTCTAACCTGGTTCAGTCTGGTTCAGCTTGGTCTGGTCTGGTTCAAGACTGATCTGGTCTGGTTCAGTCTTATTTGAACTAATTTAGCCTGGTCTGGTCTGGTCTGGTTCAGGACTGATCTGGTCTGGTTCAGGACTGGTCTGGTCCGGTTCAAGGCTGGTTCATTCTTATAAAAGAGCTCCTTTTCTCCCTCCTAGGGCCGCCCCCCCCCTTCTCCTCTTTTTTGAATTTTCTTTCTCTCGTGCATCCTTTCTCCTTCAAACCCTAAAATTCATCTAAGATCCACCTTTCCTTTTGATCTTGGACTGAAAAATCCTTTAAAATCTCCATATAAAAAATTTCTCTCAGGCCCCTTGAGCACGTGGTTCGAGCTTCTTTCAAGATCTGATTTTTATTGGATCCTCGAGCTTTTCTTCAGGTAAATCCTCCATAATTTTGACATGTTTCATATTTAATTCAATCTATGAATTTGTGGGATGGTATATGAGGGTTAGGGTTGTGATTTGACGCCTCGAGCTCGCATTTCAGGGGGTTAAATTTGGAGATCTGAGGAGTTTAATTATAATGAAGAGGGGGTAAAATTTTAGGTTTAGAGTTTGTCACCCTAACTAATTTTTTTTGGATTTGATCACCTCTTTTATTTTGCAGATCATCATGTCGCATATCCCGAGAGGTCAACCCCCTACTGCGTCGGCTGATGGCGTGCTTCCCTCGTACACTGGTGAGCTCTTTTTTTTTGGCGCATTTCGAGATTTGTAGATTAGTCCTTTATCCCCATTTTGTTCTCCTTGGTGAGACAATCGGGAAGAGCCTTAATTCTCCTTGGTGAGGATTGATGCTTTAAAGATAGGTTTTGCTTGGTCAAAACCATATCTCAAAATAAATAACGGGGGCATTTTGACGCTGCATTATGCCTTATAAGGCAGGGATATACCCTACCTTATGAATGCATAATGTGGCCAAATCGTCTCACCCTTTATATGACAGTGACTCTATCTTATCCATTCGTAAGATGAGTTCAACTTTCTTTTATAACTGAGACTAACAAATTTTTAATTGCTTGTCTCTAGTGGAATATCCCTCCAGAGCGTTCTCATCTCATGCAGTGGACGGGCGTCGTGACGAGTATTACTCGACCTCCGATGATTTTTCACCCATTCCACTTACTTCTCAGTTTACTTCGGGCACGTTGCCAGAGGTTGCCCAAGTGGTGAAGGAAGGTGGACATCGAGTTCTTCGACAGTTGATCACTGATGCGCCTTTCGTGAAGGATACCAGCTCTGTTCAGCCTCTCAGGAAGACTGACTTTTTATTCGGTGACTCTGTTGAAGACCCTGATGCAGTGTTTATTGGTGCCGAGAAGTGGCTTCATAAAGATGACGAGGTTTTCCTATATTTGCCCAAGATTTCTCGTCATCGTTCATTGACTGAGCTCAGACATCAGGCCGTGACACGGGAGATGCCGTGGCGTTTGACGGAGAAGCATGAGAGCATTCACTGTGGCTATATTACTCATCATGCAGCTCCTGGTTCGAGCAGGAGTCATATCATTGGATTGCGACCTGGAGTATTGGGGCTTGATACACCGCCGCGTAATGAGTTTCTCGCTTTTGCTTCTCTGTCGGACTCTTTTGTTAAAAGCCCTAGATATTCTGGCTTGATAAAACTCAATGTGTTGTTGAGCTTCCAAGCGCTTTTCATCCAACATTTCGAGTTCTTCGAGACGTTTCTGATGTTGTTCTTCCGTCGTCATCTCAGTTGCGAGAGCGATCCGAAGGGATGGGATTTGGATTTCTAATGACAGCACAGCTTCACATCCGTATACCAATGAATATGGGGTAGCTCCTGTAGGTGTGCGTATGGTGGTACGATAAGCCCAGAGTGCTTCACCGAGTTTATCATCCCAGTCTCGTTTATTGGTCTTCACGAGCTTTGACAGGATTTTGATGATCGTCTTGTTAAAAGCTTCAGCTAATCCATTCGATGCAGGATAATAGGCAGTTGACGAAATATCTTGAATTTTGAACTTGTCACAAAACCTGACAAAAGCGTTGCTTATGAACTGTGGACCATTGTCATGAATGATCCGTCTTGGCACGCCATGTCGATATATGACATGATGTTTGATGAAATTGATGACGTTGTTCGTCTTCACTTCTCTAAGTGGAATCGCTTCAGCCCACTTTGAAAAGTAATCCGTGATTGCGAGAATAAATCGATCGCCTTTGACTGAAGGGGGAAAAATAGGACCGACAATGTCCATACCCCATGTTTTGAATGGCCAAGATGTGGTTGACGTGTGTAAACGCTCCGGTGGTTGATGCATATAATTTGCATGTACTTGACAGGCATGACATTCTCGGACGTATTTGATTGCATCATGAACCATTGTCGGCCAAAAATATCCCATTCTCCTGATACGATCATACAGCTTAGGACCGGTCTGATGCGCACCGCATTCTCCTCCGTGTGCTTCCTTAAGAACTTCTTCTGCTTCTTTGTTCGAAAGGCATCGGAGTAATAAACCATCGTACCCTCGATGGTATAATGTATGAGTCTCGGTATTATAGAAGAATCTTCGTGCTCTTCGGCGGATTGATTCCCTTTCTTTTACATCCTCTGGCAAAATACCATATTGGACGTAGTCAATGATAGGAAAACGCCAATCTTGGGACTCAGACTCAATTTGAGTTGAGTTCACCTCCTTGGTTTTTATGTTTTTATCATCTTCCTCTTCGATATCCATATTGTATTTGGGTATGCAGAGTTGATGCGATCTTACTGTGACTAGCAGTTCAGTTTCGGGAGGCTGCGTAAGTGATACCGCTAGTGCTGCCAGTGCATCCGCATAAGCATTCTGGAGATGAGGGATGTATTCAATAAAGAATTCTTCAAAAGAATCTGCCAATTTGATGGCCTCCTGGTGATACGGGATCAGGTCTTGGTTCCTGACCTCATACTCTCCGCGGACTTGGTTGACTATCAATTGAGAATCCCCAAAAGCTTTTAGATATTCGACCCCCAGCTCCTTGGCGAAACTGAGTTCAATGAGAAGCGCGTTGTACTCGGCCACGTTATTGGAACATGGACCAGTCAGTGAATAAGCCCGAGGTATTACATGCTTCCCCGGGGAAACTAAGACAACTCCAACTCTGGAGGAGACCTTAGGACATCCGGGGGTTACTGCTACATTAACTGCTCTCGAAGCATCGTCAAAGTATAATTGCCATACTTGTTGGTGTGATGTAGTGTTAACCTCGTGGGTTTCATCCGGCAAGTAATCATATATCTGCCGTATCTGTTGTCGGGTTTGCCGCCAAAAGATCACAAATCGCTTGTCCTTTGACCGACTTCTGCTGTTTGAAGTGCAAATCATACTGGGACAAGAGAAGGGCCCACTTCGCTAACCGCCAATTCATCGAACCCGGTTGAGTCATAAATACCCGTACTGGATTAACGTTAGAAATGACATAAATCGTCTGTCCAACCAAGTAATACCGCATCTTTTGTACTACGAATACCAATGCGAGGCATTCTTTCTCAATCATCGGATATCGAGACTCGGCGCCTACTAAGGTTCGACTTAGGTAATAAACTGCTTGTTCGTGACCGTTATCATCGTCTTGTGATAATAAAGCACTTATTGAGTGGTTCATCGCCTTGAGATAAATCAAGAACGGTTTACCTGATTTCGGTGCAACGAGAACAGGAGGATTCGTTAGATATGTTTTGATATCTTCGAGTGCTTTTTGGCAGGCGTCGTCCCAAATAAATGACACACCTTTCTTGTTTAGCTTAGAGAATGGTTGGCACTTCCCAGAAAGATTTGAGATGAACCGCCGGATGTAAGCTAAACGCCCTTGCAATCCTCTGAGTTCTCTTAGATTTCTAGGGGGTTGCAGTTCATGTATCGCCTTCACCTTATCGGGATCGATATGTATACCTTTAGTGGTGACGACGAATCTAAGGAATTTTCCGCTGGACATTCCAAGGAAAGATTTAGTGGGGTTCATCTTCAATTGATGACTCCGCATGAGATCGAACATCATCTTCAAATCCTTAATGTGATCTTCTTTGTTGTAGCTTTTTACAACCAAATCGTCAACGTAGCACTCGACTGTTTTCCTGAGATGTTCTTGGAAAATCTTAGTCATTGCTCGCTGGTACGTGGCGCCTGCATTCTATAGACCGAAAGGCATCACCGTGTAGCAAAAGACACCGAGGGGCGTTCTGAACGCTGTATGCTTCTCGTCATCCGGGTGCATCTTGATCTGGTTATATCCTGAAAAGCCATTCATAAAAGACATTCTCTCAAATCCGCACGTATTGTCGATGATGACGTCCGTAATTGGGAGAGGAAAGTCATCTTTTGGACATGCCGCATTCAGGTTCCTGAAGTCGATGCAAATCCTGATTTTACCATTCTTCTTCATGACGGGAACAATATTGGCTAGCCAGTCTGGATGTTGCTCCTCTCGGATAAATCCTGAGTCAATCAATTTCTTAACCTCTGCCTCAATGGCTTCCATAATCTGCAGACGAAACCATCTTTACTGTTGTTTGACAGGTTTGGCATCCGACTTGATATCAAGGCGGTGCATTGCCTCATTGGGGTCGAGCCCTGGCATGTCCTCATAGTTCCAAGCGAAGACGTCAATGTATTCCCTGATGAGAGCAATTAATTCCTCCTTCTCATCTGGGGGAAGACTATCACTGATGAATATGGGCTTTGGGTTGGCCTCGTCGCCCATGTTGATTTGCACTATTTTATCTTCAGTAGGGGGTTCCCTCTGTTCAAACCTATCACCGTACTGCATGTTCAGGTGATGAACCCATGGGTCTTCCCATGTTGGCATTTGATCGTCGTCCTCCATTGTGGATGGATCAGCTATAGTCATGTTCGTCATTAGAGCTTTGAATACTCCCCCCAGACTTATATCGGAATCCCACTCCGAGGAATCTGATGAGTACCCATCTTTGTATTGCCCAGATGCTTGGTTACTGATTAACCAGCAACATTCGTCTTCTGAAGAAGAGACATATCCTAATCCTCGTCTGAATTTATAATAATTATCCAGTTTCCCTTCTGGTACATATGCTGCTTTGGCTGGAATATGGGAACCTCGATCGAAGTATAAACCTTCTCCGAGTGTGAAATCATATCCCTGTTTTTCCATGAGCTTGCGTATTTCCGGACTATACTTAGATAAATGTCGACCAGGTTTGTCATCATTCTCATCTTCCCTTAAGAAATGATCAGGTAATGGAAAACTTTCTCCTTTACCGTAAATCACTTCTTTTTCGCCTCCTATTTTGGCAGGAACGATTAGGGTTGTTCCGAAAGAATGTTGGAAGTGTTTATTTGTTATATAGGACGATCGAAGTGGCGTATATAAATCGGGATTATCATACAATCCCTTTATCACATCATCAAGAGACAGTGAGTACTCTAAATCATCATTTATTTCATTATTGGCAAGTTGTCAGTTACAACTACCATCTGACGATTGTTCATCATCAAGATTGATTACCAAGGGTACAATGTCGTTTAAAACAAAACCTCCATCGTAATCAAATCCAGCTTCAGTATCAGCTTCTTCTCCGTTGTCCGTGCCCTGGGCCGATGGTTCAGTATCAGATTCGTTTCCATAAAGGATAGAATCAGTGAAATAATTCTTAAACCCTTTGAATGGTTGCTTATCCGCGACCACCGTCCTAACTTTACCATCAGTGTCGACATATTTCAAACACTAATGAAGAGTGGAGGGAATTATAACGTTACTATGGATCTAAGGTCGACCCAATAGTAAGTTATATGAAGTCTCGGCATCAATCACATAACATGTGACTTCCGTCTTCAAATCACCCATTTGATTATTTATCTGAATCTTGCCCAAGGGTCTTGACCCGCTAGTGTTGAATCCATAGATAACAGTGCCTGTGGACGCCAACTTACTAACTAGAATGCCGAGGCTATGCATCAAGCGAAGCGGCATAATACTCACAGCGGAACCCGGATCCACTTGGATTCGGTTGACTTCACTGGAGCCAATGTACCCGATGAAATATAGGGGTCGATCATGGTTCGAATTCTTCGTCTGCATATCCTCTTTGGTGAAGGTAATGAAGCAAAGGTTTTTAGTCGCTATATTGCAGTGTTGGATTAACAGTTCTGGCTCTTCAGGCACCAGCTTGATCTGAGTAAGGAACACTTCTGAATTGGCCAAGGCTTCTTGCAAGGCTTCCCTGGTTTCTTTAGACAACTGCAGCAACTCATATAGTGTTATCCGCGCTGGGATGTTAGCTAGTTGAGCCATAATATCGAAAATGCGCGGAGTGTTCGAGCTCTCCGGTTTATCTCTTCCAATCGGACGATTGAAACGAGGCTGCTTCGGATTCTGCACCTCTTGGGGCCTCTTTTCTTTCTGTTTATCAACCGGCTGTTGTCGAGCTTCTTCAACCGGTTTAGGAGCCGCAATCACCCTAGTTCCGTGAGAGTTTTGGCTGGTCCCCGTTTAGTCACCCCCTGCTCAGCTACCTGATCACTAGGTGATGGATAGTTGAAGTGATACTGATTTCCGCTTCTAGTGGCAAAAACTTCTTGTTCTTCTTCGGAGAGCGGGAAGGTAGGAGCTTCATCACCATCCTCTTCGAAGATCACGGAAGTAGCGTTGCAGGACTTGCCTTTACCCTTTTTGGTCGAGGAAGTCGTCCACTGATCGTCTTTAAGAAGATCAGGATGGACCCAGAGGATTTCGACGTTTGGGGCTGTGTGCGGTACAAGTCCTTTTTAGCGTTGTCCGTATGGGTCGTCGTTTACTGTCTTCATTTCGACCTTGGTGATGTGTTTTGGCTCAAACCATGTTGTGGGTACTGATCCAAAGCTGATTGATACTGCATTTGCTCCTACATTCTTGGGCGGCTTCGAGGTGATGACGCCTACATCAATTAACGCCTGGATCTTATCCTTGAGATGGTAGCATGACCTTGTAGGGTGATGGACCACTCTATGGTATGCGCAATACTTCGGATCCGTCACTTTGCTGGCCCCTTCTTGATCCATGATCGCCGGCAGCTGGATTTTGTTATTCTCCAACAGGTACTTAAAGATGACGGGAAATTCATCATCTTTGAAGGAGTACACTTTAGGAAATCTTGGCTCCGAAGATTTCTGCTTCTGAGGCCGTTGTCGCCATTGCGACTGCGATTGTTGTGGTGCTTGTTGCTGCGGCTGTTGCTGAGGTTGCAATTGGAAAGTTTGATTAGCATCAACTGCATTAGCATGTGCCTTACCTTTCCCTCGTGGGTTGAAATTCTGTGTTGGAGCATTCGTCGCCTGTTGGCCTCTCTCCACCTTCTTCCTTCTAAGGAATCGCTCGGCTTGTTCTCCTCGGACCTTCAAATCCTTCCATGTTTTGGACGGTGCTGTCCCCATTTCTTCCAACACGTCCAATGCGAGGTTATTGTGGCAAGTCTGGAGAATGAATTCCTCAGTGATTGGGTCCCGACAGTTCATCGCCTTACTCCGGAACCTTTTGACGAAGGTATCAACTAATTCCCCGTCTTTCTGTTTCTCGTCAAGCAACGACCCGATGGATATCTCAGTGTCGTCATCGAAGAAGTTGGTGAGGAATTTAGTCTCCATATCGTCCCAGCTATTCATACTTCCTGGCTTGAGGCGACGATACCAATCGAAAGCGGCTCCACGAAGAGTGCCAACGAAGGACCGTACCATCAGAGGCTCATTACCAGAGATAACCCCTAAATGTGATTTGAAGTAAATCAAATGCTGAGTGGGTGAACCCTTCCCATCAAACGGCATGAAGTTAATTAGATTGAACTTCGCCGGATACGGGATTGATTCTCATTCTCTTGGGTATGGACAAGGAATGCCCGTCTTCTTCATCTCTTGAACGGAAATCAACGTATTGATTTTGCTCTCGAGGTTTTTAATCTTCAAATTTTCACCTGTATTTTCATTGGCATTCTCATTACCACCCCCTGCATTGACGGGAGGATTATTGGCATTGTGAGCTTCATCCGCATGTGCGTCCTCATCTTCCTAATTAACCTGGTTATGACGACTTGGTTTGCCTTGCCGGTTTGTCAATGCTTAGATTTGTTGGTCATGCATTTCTCTCATATTCTGCATGGCCATCTGCATTTCGAACCTGAAGCTCTCCTGTAGTTTGGCCATGGCTTCTTCAAGCATCTTGGCCACTTGTTCCGCACTTATCATAAGTGCCTCGCGGGGTTGTCCCTCGCTGGATACTGTATTATCTGATGCGACCGCAGAGCCGGCATCCGATTCTTCATCTTCTGACGGTAATCTTGTCCGAATCCTACCATAAGTTGCTCGTATGATGGCTCCAAACTGCAGACGGGTTACACGTCGGGGTACTTCCGAAATCGACTCGGGATTATCCCGTGTCGATGTCCCTTTGCTGGTCATATTAGTGGTGACCCTCGGAAATTCTCCATCTTCGACTACCGTTCTTCTTCGTCGGAAACGCCTAGGCCTTGGTTTTGACGTTTCGGTACTGAGCCTTTCGAAAACCGAAGTTCTTTCGGGGACTGTCTTGATGCAGTTGCACTCAGACAATACTGCTCGAATGAGTTTGGAACAAGGGCATGAGTTTCTAGTTTTCGAGGACTCCTTTTCCTGGTTTTACTCGTACCCGCAACACGATAGTACAACTCGTCGGTTTGAAGGTCGGAGTAACCTATCGTGTGTTGGCACGACTTCTCAGGTATAACGCTATCATCATCAGACGACAACGCTTCCTTCTGAGGGTGAACTACCTTCTTTGGGCTTTCAAGAGTCACGCGTCTCGAAACACGTCTTTGTGGGCGTGAGTTCTCGGCGGGCTCTTGGACTTCAATGCGCAAACTGGCACGCGTAGTTGCCATGAACTCCTTGTCATGTTGAGGTTGGCAGCGACCTCCAGTACGTTGAGTTATTCGAGGCTTCTTTATCGGGCCCAAACGTTCTTGAACTGGAGCTTCGCATTGCTCATCGGGAAGTGGACCGAGGTGCTCCAAAACTGACCTCCTTCTTCGGGATGGTTCGGGAGGTTAAACTTGTTTTGAAGGCTGCAATGATTATTCCTTAGCCTAAGTTGCCGCTTCAGACTTCGGCCTCCATACTTGGCGGGTTGGTGGCGGCTTTTTGGCCACTTCCTTCTGTAGTCTTCTGCGGGCTTCTTGGACTTGAGCCCGTGCCTGCGCTGACAGTGTGCGGCGCTTGCGAATGCGCTCATCCAGTGTCAAACGATTCCATTTGACACGGATCCATTCGTTCGTTGGTGGCTTGGAGGAGCTGCCATTCATTGGTTGTTGAGGCTGTTTGCCTCTCCTGTTCTTCACATCCGCGTTGTAGCGGATTCCGTCAGTGGACTCCATCGCCTTTGTGAATTGTCGCGCCAGGCGTTGACGTCGCCTCTGGCGGGCTCTCTTTAAGAGAGTCCCTACGCCTTCAGCGGCGGAGGAATTGGCGAGAACAGGTTTGACCTGCTTGGAGGTCGGTGGAACTTCACTCGATGCAACTTCGGCATCGATCGGGGTGAGATCTTTGTTGGTATTCTCTACTTCTTTATACCAACGGACTTTTCTCCTGGAGGAGAACTTCTTGGACTTGCGGGGGGAGGTGGATCCGGACGAGGATGACAGATACTCCTCGAACTTTTGTTGGTCGAATTCATACTCGACCTCCTCCTCGACCGGGATTGAGATCCGCAGCTGCGGAGCAACGATCTCGGCAGCGAGATCGGTGGCTCCCACTGTGGTCGCTAGATTATTCGCGGGAAAAATTATCTTCATTGATGTCATTGTTCTCTTGAGCAACTGTTTATCGGTTACAAAAGATCCGGTCTTTTTATAAGATCCGGTTACAACAAAATCAAAGAAAAATCTAAAGATTACAACTTTCCTTTTTTGTGGAACAAATCGCAAGATCCTGTTTTGCGGTCTCTTGCTTGTGTGGGTTCTTCACCTGCGCTGGGGTTAATCCGTGGACCACCGCGCAATCTTGATCCGGTTGGATCTACACGGTATGAGAGGTGCTATTTCACGAAGGAAATAACAGTCGGGGGGATTATTTCACCAAGGAAATAATCTCCTGAAGTAATCAAAATCGACCAAGCGAAATCGATACTCTTCTCGGGATCAAAAAACCAAGGTTTGATCCGGAGGATAACCGTGTGGATCTCAGATCTGATCTCTCTCGAACTCCTGCCTTATTTGGCGTGGATGATCGCCAAGAACCAGATCTGAAAAGTCTCCCTCCTCCAAAGCTCCAAAGCTCTAACCTTTTTTAGTCTTGAGCCTTTAATCCAGCAGAGTTTCGCCTTAGAAGTTCCTCTCCTTGAGCTTTCAACCTCTCAAAAGTCCAACCTCCAAAACAATGAGCCACCAAGCCTATTTATAGGCATTTAGAACCAGATCTGGGCTCAGATCTGGGCCCAGATCTGGGCTTGGCCCAGGTGGCTCGGCCACCGAGCCACCAAGTGGTGGCTTGGCCACCGAGCCACCCCTAGGTGGCTCGGTGAGCCACCTAGGTGGCTCGGTGATCCACCTAGGTGGCTCGGCTTTGGCCGAGTCACCTAGGAGCGGCTCGGTTTTGACCGAGCCCTCCAGGTGTTTGCCGTTTTGTCATTTTTTTGGTTTTACGGTTTATCCAAAGTCTGATTTGTTGATCTGGACTCTGATTTGGCAGTCCGGATCCTGATTTGGCAGTAAATACGCTTCGGTGTTTGAGTTCGTTAATCTCGTCGCTTCGTCGCGTCTTACTTAGCCTCGATATTGTGGTTTAACGATCATGCTTGGATTCATCGTCCGATGGTTCGTTGTTTTGTCGAATCATCGTGTCGAGCTGTGTTAAGGGACCTATAAGCAGTTTTATATGCCTACAACAACAAGCGTCAAAGCACTAGCGAGATCATCACTACCTCTCCCCAGGGAAAGGGGTAGGAGTATATAAGAAAATAGAGTTAATACATTCATATATCAAATCATTCCTATAACTCTCTTTGAATGAAAAACAAGTAATCAATGATAAATACCCCAATCTCCAACATAAAGAAAAATCATCTTATCTCAAACTACATCCGAGTGATCTGCTCTAATATAAGAGGATATCAACAATTGCTAAAATAATTATATCTACCGTTCATAACGAGTGTATCAAAATCTCAAAGGAAATACGCTACTCGCGGGCAATCTATCATGGAAGTAAATCTCACAACCGATCAATTATCTATGTGTGCATTATCATGTGCTATGGCGATACTTTTGTAATGCTTGTTACTCAATCGCTCTACGGCAATAGGATTATTATTCTCCTATTCCGGATACATAAAATAACGATACTATTGTAATACTCTTACTCAATTGTTCTGCGGTAAATAGGTTTATTATTCTCCTATTCCGGATACATAAAACAATGATACTATTGTAATACTCTTACTTAATCGTTCTGCGACAAATAGGTTTCATCTCCCTATTTCCGGATACGTATAGAACAACATTATTCATATGTGTTTATCAACTTAACTCGTGTCGAAAGTGTGTCAATCTATCACAATCTAGCATATATGCACAAATCTCGGTGTGCGTGTCCTCATCTGAAGTTCACCATCATCCCAGGTGTTAAACAATCACTATTATAATAGTCTATCATCATTAGATCGAGAAATTTGCTTGACAAACCAAAACCAAGCCATATGAACATGCACAGCCAAAACAGACTACCCAGGTCTCTGACCTGCACGCGGTCAACCGTGGCGGTCGACCGTGAACCCTGATTCTAGTTTTCCAAACTTCATAAAATTTGTATGCAAACATGCCACAACAGATATGAACATCTGGAAACAACTCAACAATTATAAATATAATTTTATGCATTAGATTTGTATTCAAAACCCTAAAACATGCATAAAAGCTCAAAACAACGAATCAAACCTCTTTCATTAAATTAACCATGTTTTAAAATCATCATCAGATCTAAATCACATCTGTAAAAATATTCTCAACCCTTTTAGCATGAAATGACCTAATCTTTATACATATAATACAAAAGAGTTGTCTTTTATGCATAATCTATTCGTTTAGGCTCTACAAAACATGTTTAAATCTCTTTAAAAATATTTTAAAAACTGGGAGGGGGATTAGTAGAGGTGATACTCGCCTGGGTTGTTGGGAAAACATTTTGATGCAACGTCGAAAGAGATCTCCACTCCAAAAGCCGAAAATCAACAAAAAACCTAACTAGAAAGCCTCCAATCTTCTCCAAGAAATCAAACTAGGGTTTGGGGGGGTTGGTGGCTGTTAGGGTTCTTAGGAAAACAAGAAAAATTTGAAAAACTCATATATATATATATATAAGGAGAAAACGGATATGGGTTTAGAAATCCGAAACCAACTCAAAACAGGAGAAAAACAAACTGCAAGTTTCGCGGTCGACCGTGACGGTCGACCGGACTGCGGTTGACCGTGACGGTTGACCGGACTGGAATTTTCCAGCTCCGCATATGTTTGGCTATTTGTGCATGTTTCGACTCTTTTCTCTCACATGTATAAACTCGTTCATACTCAAAATACATGGTATTATACTCATATACTATTTAATGATATTTATCATACTGAAATCCACATATCATAATTTATCACACATTAATTATATTATTCATAAATTATCGAGGTTTTACACATATGTTAGGCACTGACTTATCCCTACTTAGGTTTCAGGATAAAAGTCCACAGACTCGGACTCTGGTGTCTTTTTCAATCGGTGAAAGATTAAACCGGCAACGCATGTTAGACGTTGACTTATCCTTACTTAGGATTCGGGGTAAAATTCTTTGCACATGTGAAGCATGGATTTTGGCATTTTGAATAACAACCTGCCATAATATTGAATATATGGGCTTTTGTCCTTTTTACGGTAAAAGATTAACCGATAACGCATGTTAGGCACTAACTTATCCCTTCTTAGGCTTCGGGATAAAATTCCCCAGACTTGGATTCTGGTGTCTTTTTTAATCGGTGAAAGACTAAACCAGCAACGCGTGTTAGGCGCTGACTTATCCCTACTTAGGCTTCAGGATAAAAGTCCCTAGACTCGGATTCTGGTGTCTTTTTTAATCGGTGAAAGACTAAGCCGGCAACGCGTGTTAGGTGTTGACTTATCCCTACGTAGGATTCGGGATAAACTTCCCCGCATATGTGAAGCACGGATTTTGAGAGTTGAAAAGTAGTGTCTTCTCTTGGGGCAAAGACGAACCCGATGCTGGAGAGGAAGAATTTTATATTCTATCTCCAGTTGTAAAGAAAAACTCAAAGTGAGATCTCCACTTTGAGAATCTAAAGAGTGAAACTAAGCGTGGGATATCCACTCCGAGAATCTAAAGGATTCGGATAATCCTAACTATCGGAAGGTTTGATTATCAAACTAAAGATGAATTTCTCATTTATCGAGAGCGAATTGTGATTTTGCCTTAACTGTAGGAAGGTTTGACCAAGCGGGAGTTTGAGGTGACTCTAGCTGTAGGAAGGTTTGATCACTCGATTTGAAAGTGGACCTCTTGTTCATGAAAGGAATCGAGAGGAGATTTTGGCTTTGGCCCTAACTGTAGGAAGGTTTAACCAAATGAACAGTGAGAGTAGGAGTACAAATTACAGTGGGAGTGTTGATTCGTACAGATCACTCAAAGAGGGTTCCTGGTGTTAAGTGACAAATACTTAACACAAAAGGGTTTGACAATCATCAACGATCAGGATATTAAAATTCCGAAACCTATGATTGGACTTTAACAATGGGAGTGTTGAGTGCACAGACGTAGCGGGAATTTGAGTGGATTCAACCGAAAGGAATTTTGGTGGTCTCACTATCAATTAGTCTGATCGGTGGGGGATTTTTTGGTGGAAGATTATGAGTCATCAAATACCAATGAGAGTTTTGTGAGGAAAAATTGATCCAACAAAGTGATTGAATCTCGTCTCAGCAAAAGATTGTTCGGAAATCACGGTGGGAGTTTAGTGTTTATCACTTTGTTCGTAATGATCAGGTTATCCCTAAGAATATTATATGTAACATTCTTCTGGGAACTTCCTGTTACATGAATCATCTACCCCCAGCTTCCTTTGCGAAACTAGGTTTAACATTGTATTTAGTTGGATGACCGGGCTATCCTTAAGAATACTAGACATAGCACTCTCTAGGAACTTCCCGTGAAAAAAAGGAAACATTTTAGACTCATATACCTATTGGAGTATGTAGGGAGCAGTTTAACCTCATATACCTATTGGAGGATTGAGAAGCTGTTTATACTCGTATACTCTTCGGAGGGTCGGAAGGAGCAGTTTATACTCTTATACTTGTCGGAGTCTTCATTCGACTTAATTTAGCGTTATGACGCCGGCTTTAACCAAGGTTTGGATGCTATTGTTGAGAGTGAAGCAAGCCTTGATAGGATGAAGGATCCTCCTGTGGTACGCACAGTACTTCGGATATGTAGTATTGTCAGCTTCCTCCTGATCTGCGATAGGTGGTAACTTAATCTTGTTATTTTCAAGGAGAGAATCGAAAATGGCCGGAACATCTTTGTCCTTGAAGGAGTACTTTTTTTGGAGTCTCGGACCCGAAGCCTTCTGCTGTCTTCGGGGTTACTGTTGCGATGTCTGATTAACATCAATGACTGCTTTAGGTGTTTTTCCTTTACCACGAGAGACGAAGCCTGAGTTCGGAGAGTTAGATATTGGTTGGCTTCTCTCAGCTTTCTTCCTTCTGAGGAAGCGTTCGGCCTGCTCTCCGCACGTCTTCAACTCTTTCTATGTATTGGACGGTGCGACTCTCATAACTTCCAATATCTTAATAGATAGGTTGTTATGACATATTTGAAGGATGAAGTCCTTCATGATCGGATCTCGGTAGTTCATCGTCTTATTCTAGAAACATTTAATGAAGTCGTCGACCGTCTCTTCGTCTTCTTGTTTCTCCTCAAAGAGTGCCTGATTGACACCTCGGCGTCATCATCAAAGAAGTGAGCAAGGAATAGGCTCTCTAGGTCTTCCCAGCTATTGATACTTTCGGGTTTGAGATGGCAGTACCAATCAAAGGCAGATCCGTGAAGGGTGCCAATGAATGACCGAACCATCAGGGCTTCATTGTTGGAGATCATGCCCAAGTGGGACTTGAACTAGATCAGATGTTAAGTGGGTGAGCCCTTCCCGTTGAATGGCGTGAAGTTGAACAGGTTGAACTTCACCGGATACGGTATCGAATCCCACTCTCTTGGGTAAGGACATGGAATACCGGTCTTCTTCACCTCTCGAGTAGACATTAGAGCGTTGACTTTATTCTCAAGGTCTTTTATCTTTTCATCCTCGCTCGTGTCCTTCCTTGGTTGATTTTGAGGAGGAATAATAGAGCCACCCCTAGTGTTGTCATTATTGGCGGGATCACCCCCGATGTTGTTATTCTCAGTGGGGCTACTCCCATCGTTTTGGTCAATGGGAGGGTTATCTACATCGAGGTGTTCATTCACATCTGAATCGCTAGCTGCTTGACTAGCATTGTTGTGACGACTGGATTCACCTATCTGATTCGATAAGGCTCGTATCTATTGATAATGCTTTTCCCTCATTCACAGCATAGCCATTTCCATTTCGAACTTGAATTTCTCTTTTTGCTTAGCCAAGGCATCCTCAATGATTTTGGCCATTTGCTCGGTGTTGACCATAAACGCCTCGCAGGATTGTCCTATGCTGGACACTGTATTATCAGAAGTAATGGCAGAGTTCCCATCTGATGCTTCTTCTTCCGAGGATAATCTGCTATTCATCCTCTGATAGTACCTACGCCTAGTAGTTCCCATGCGTAACCGAGTTATATGTTGGGATATGTCCGAAAAATGTCGGGGATTAAAACTTCGCGTTGACTTCTCCTTATCAACCATATTGATGGTGACCTTTGGGAGTTCATCATCTTGCGCAACTGATCTTTTTCTATAGAAATGCCTTGGCTTGGACTCGGACGTTCTGGTGGAGACCTTTTCAAATACCGAGACCCTCTGTAGAACGGTCTTTGGGTAGCTACACGCTAATAATACTGCCCGGATGAGTTTGGTACACAGACAGTGAAAGTCCGCTTCCTGGGTACTTCTCTTTCGATTTTTTATTAGTACACCTAGCCCGATAGTACAACGCATCGATGTTGCATTCAGAGTAACCTATCGGCTATTAGTTTGATTCCTCAAGTGGAACGTTGTTGTTTGTTCGGAGCGTCTTCTTCTGATAGGTAGTGCTTTATAGGCTTTAGCAGGAGTCACACATTTGGAATCACACCCGTGTGTGGGTGAAATTTTAACGGGCTCCTAGTTTTGTGCAGGCACCCCCCCCCGCGGGTAATTACGAGAATCAACTTGTTAGGAGGTCGCGTACAACCTCTAGTCCGGATGGTTGCTCAGGGTTCCTTTAACAGTTCCAAGCGTTCCTTAACAGGCGCTTTGCCTTGATCTTCATATAAAGAACCCAGGCGATCCTTTAACAGAATTCCAAATTTGGACAGATCCACATTGTCGTTGGACTTCACTAAAGGTGTGGGAGCAATAGGAGTGGGATCCAAAGTTGACGAAGGCTGGGGAGCAACGTTGCTTGTTTTTGCCTTAGGCGTTGATTTTGCCTTTGGCATCCAAATTTGTTTGGACCTCGGCGATCTCTTAACCACCTCTTCCATTTGCATTTTTTGTGCTTTTCGCACAAGGATCTGGGCATACGTAAGAAGTACGCGACGCTTCTGAATACGCTTCTCAAGAGTGGGATGGTTCCGTTTGACACGAACCTATTCGTTAGTAGGTAGTTGGGAGGAGGTTCGCAAAGCTTGCTGTGGAGGTGGCTTAGCCACTTAGCGCTTTTTGAACTTCAAATCCGCTTGGTAACGGAGTCCGTCCACCTGATCCAAAGACTTGGCGACGCGAGGTGTTGGTGTTGCCTTTGACGTGCTCTCCTTGATAGAGTTGGCGCGCCTTCAGCAGTTAACTCCTTGATCACGGAGGAGTTCAGATCTGTAGATCCGGTCTCATTGGACGCCGGCGGATCGTTGTGAGGTGCGGCTGCAGCAACGGTAGTAGGAAATTCGCCTTCTTGAGTCTTCACATCTGAAGACCAGCGGATCTTTCGGGCGAAGGAGACCCTCCTGTGCTTACTAGGAGAGGCAGATCTGGAGGAGGAGGAGACGTACTCCTCAAAATTCTGTTGGTCGAACTCATATTCGACCTCTTCAGCCATGAGGATCTTGATCATCGGCTACGGCACGACAGCCTCGATGACGAGACTATTGGTTCCCACTGTAGTCGCCAGCTTATTTGGATGGGAAATCGATTCTTTATTGTATAACTTATTACAACTTTAGTCATTACAACAAGTTCAAAAAAAGATAGGTCTTTTTATAAAACCTTTACACAATGAAATTAAAATTACAATCTCCTTCAAACAAACGCAACGGGTGTTTATCACCTGCTGCTTGCGTAGGATCTTTGCCTGTGATGGGGACGTTGATATTCGTGAACCACCAAATGATCAGATCAGATCTGGAGCTTTGTTGATTCGTAAAGGAATCAAGAAACCGAAGCAATTATCTCGGTAACAGCGAGATAATCACTCTTCTCGAGATCACCGCAACGGGGCAATTTCAAGGGAAGGAACCGGGCTACAGATCTAACGAACTCCTCTTCTTTATGCTAAAGAATTCATTGATATCTCTTTCTCCTCTCTAAATTCATGGCTCTAGTACTCAATTTGGTAGGGCTTCGCCAACGCTTGAGAATTCTAGACCCGAAAAATAAAGGCCCTGGGGCTATATTTATAGGCTTCGGGAACTCTGTTTCCGGATAAGAACGGCCGATTCCCTCTTATCCTTAATTTAACCACTTAACCATGTTCTTAGATGATATCAGACTAGTTGGAACAAATCCAGGTGGTTAACGTCGAAAAAACGGCTTCAAAATCACCAAATCTGATTTTTTTTGGGTTGTAGACACTCGCGGGTGTATCGGCGTGGCCGAGATACTACCGAGAACTTGTGAGTGTCTCAGCCAAGCCAAGACACTCATAGGTGTCTCGGCTTGGCCAAGACACCATGTGGTGTCTCGGCCATGGGGTGTCTTGGTTTGGCTCAGGGCTTGGTCTCGCGTGCTCCGTCTATTTTTGTCGTATTTTTATCATCCGAACTCGGAATCACGCGATTTAGAATGTGTTAGAAAGACAACGAGAAGATCTACAAGCTTTCATGATTGAATCATGTATGGAGTAAATAGGACACAAGGGGCGCTTCGTCTTTCATAAGCAACATGCAGCTCCCGGTTCATTCGTGTTTCGGTTATCCTAAAATTCCGTTGTTTCGCATGGTCCGTCGACTCACTTCATGTATTTATTGTCATCAAATGAGCTTTTGTGACTCGAATAGTGATGTTCATCACCTCCTCTCCGTTTAGAGCCGCGTGCGGGGACCTATAGGTAGTTTTTGACGCCTACAGACCAAATCTACCACAAAAACCACACTTATGCACATTTACATGCTTATGATGACTATTTGGTGCATGCGTGTGTATATGTTGAGATAAAACTTTATGAGATGCACAACAAATATTAGTATTAGAATTTTTGGGTTTATGTGCATCATAGCAAAATTAGGCAAGATGGTCTTTACGGCCGTAAATAGAGCATTTATAAATTTTGTTATACATATCTGCATAGTGAGTGCATGGTTTGAAAGAATTTACACGTGACTTTGCACATAGGTCCATATGTTTCTTATTATTATCAATGCATTTGTTTAAGGTTGAACCTAGAGAAGATACACAGTTTTTCATAAGATTCAACTCATTATTAGGCATATATGCATTGCTGTTAGAAGTAGAACAAACATGATTCCTTTTAAATTAACTAAATTAATTTCTAATAGATTTTACATCTATCATCATTTTTATCATGATTTAAGCTAGCAATATTCAAAGTCAAAGAATCATGATCCAATTTTAATTTTTTATTGTTTTCTTTGAGGATCACATTGTCTTTATTAATAGTATCAAATTTTGTTGCTAACAAACCATGATCGGATTTTAACTCTAGTTAATTGCTTTTTAAATTTACAAAATTATGATGCAACTTATTGCAGGCATGCATTAAATTTTTCATATGCACAAGCGAGCTCATTAATAAAAAGTTCACTATCGGATTCAGACTCGCATACCTTACTAGGACTATATCCTAGTACCCGTGTGCACGATGAAGCGCCAATGTTACTTGAAGTGGAATCCACCAAAATTCATTAGATCTCCTCTAAGTTGTCATGATGTGCTTCTATATATTTTCACAATTTGTAAGCACTATCAAAATGAGTAAGTTTGTTAGAAATAGATGATTCAAAGGCATTTAGAGTAACAATAACTTATTCATAATAAACATTTTCTTATCATTTATGCTCCACTTGGATTTCTCCAATGTGGGCACAACATAAGCACTATCAATAATTTCTCATAATTTGATATTTTTAGATCTAACTGTAAAACCCTGTGAAATTTAATAAATGAGTTTTTATTATGAAATATATGTTTATATCATAGATAAATAGGATAACAAGTGTTTAGGGATCAAACAAGTATATTTTATATGAGAGGGACCAAGAGTCAAGACTAACACACACATAACATGCACAAACAGGAGAAAGCCTGCGCGGTCGACCATGGTGGTCGACCGCCGCGCGCGCAGCAGTGGCAGGAGGCCTCAGTCTCTTGCGCGGTCGACCGCCAGTTTTATTCTTTTTGGGTCAGTTTGGGGTTTTTGGGTCGGGTTTGTGGGCTCATATATTGTTTTAGTTCGTGAGAGCCTTTTTCTTCACCTGAGAAAACCCAACCAGCCTCCTCTCTCTCTCTAGCAAACCCTAGCTCTTTCTTTGGAAGTTTCTTGGCGAGTTTGGAGAATTTTGGTGAGTTCCAGCAATGTTCAGCATAGGAGGATCTTTTCCAGCGTCGTTTTCAGTTGTTCTTCACCCCTCAGGCGAGTTTCATCTCGCTCAACACTACACCCCTGCTTTTAGATTTGTTTTCTAATGTTTTCTTGTGATTTGTGAGCCTAATATACTACTTTCTTTTTATAAAGATAGATCTTATTATTTTATGATGCAGAAGAACAAGTTTTCAGTTAATAAAGATCACACATGAATTTCTTAATATAGATCTAGATTTGGAAATACTTCTAACAAGAGTTTTGTAAGAAAAATATTTGTTTTTGAAGGTTTCGACATGAAATATACATGTTTAAGTTTTGATTTGTTTTATCTATAGTGATTAGCCTGTAAATCACATATTTCTGGTTATGCTAAATCATTTATGAAGGTTTAATAATGCCTATAATTATCGCACGGATGCTTTGGATCGAACCCACATAGAACGGAAACCAAACTAGGGTTTCTGTTTTTACGCGGTCGACCGTGGCGGTTGACCGCGTGCCGTGCACAGAAGCAGTAAGCTTCTGCTCTAGTAGCGGTCAACCATGACGGTTGACTGCTGGAAATTTTTGCTTTTTTATCCTATTGTTTTTAGGTTTGTGTGGCTGGCATAATATCTGAGTTATTTGGGTTTGCTATATACTGAGAATTGCGTACATGAGTTGAGTACAGATATGAGTCTTAGTTTTATTCACCGGGACATGAGGGTTAACAGTTTAGATGCTGTTTCAGACATTATTTATATGAGAGTCCTCGTATTGGGCTATAATCATCGCAGTCCTCGTGTTGGACTATAAACTATTGAAGTCCTTATGAGGGACTATGAGTTATGAGAGTCCTCGTGTTGGACTATAATCATCAGATTCCTCGTGTTGGACTATAAGCTACTAAAATCCTTGTGCCGGGCTATAAACTATGAAAGTCCTCGTGTTGGACTTTAAGTAATACAGGTTGACATATTTTTGACATATGACGGATTATTGATGGTATGGTTGGAGATGGAATTATTACTCCACGTAGTTGTTGGATTGGGCATTTAGCTATTTACAATATGAGCTTCTGGGATTGTTGAGTTACCCAAGCACATGTTGTAAATTCCTAAATATCAAACTCGTATTTTATTTTAGAGTTTATGATTGATCATCTAATGTATTAACAGCTAGTTTCATATCCCTCTAGCCCTTCCCCTGGGGTTGGTTGAGATGTTACTCGCTATAGCGCTTTGACGCTCGTTGTTTCCCCCACTTTCAGGTAACGAGCTAGGTGCACGGAGAGCCGTAGCTTGATGGATTTGCTTTAGTCATTATTTATAAACAGTGTTAGTAGTTATGTCAGAACTCTATAGTAGATGTATTTTGTTAAATATTTTGAGATATTATTTCTAGTTTTGAAAAAGGCGAATGTGCCTTAGTAATACTTCATTTGATTTCATATTGTGAGACAGTTGTATCAGTTCAGATATTTTCTTCTCAGAGATTTATTCATTTATGTCAGTGATGATGACTTTTCTTCAGAGTATCTATTGTTTCATATTTATTCTATATTTTCTCTTTTGCCTTTTTTTGTACCTACACCGGTTATTGATTCCACTAGATAGATATTTACTATGATGGTGAAACATATCATTGCACGGTGTGGTGCATGACAGGTTCGACATTCTTGGTTTTACCCTGGACTGCAGCTTTGTTAAAACAGGAGCGTCACAGTTGGTATCAGAGCTCTAGTTCCGGTATCCTTGGGATCATTCTATGTCGAGTCATGGAGTTAGAATAGTATTTCTTAGGATTCATGTATATAGTCCGCTAAGAATTTCTAGTACGAGTAAGGATGTTATATACGCGTATTCAAAAATTATGGATATATATATATATATATATATGATATTAAAAGTATTTGCGTGAATGATATATGATATGAACTCTCTATTTATATGAGATCCATATACGTTTTGTTTGAGGACTCATAAACCTTCTTCTATGTGTTCAGATGGCAGGATGCGGTAGACCTCGCACTCGGAGAGCTGGTCAGGCAGAGCCACAGCAGGCTCCACCAGCATCACAGCATACTCTACCCGAGCCGTAGCAGGCTCCCTAATACCTGATAGATCTGATGGCTCCCATAGCCGCTAGGATGGCCGCTCTTGAGGAGCTTGTGATGAGTCACATCACCCCACCACCACCAGTAGTTCTACCACAGCTGTACCAGCTTTTCCAATTGTGGAGGGTTTACAGGGGAACACACCAGCACCTACCCTGTAGGCAGTTATGGATAGAGCAGCAGAGCAGGAGACTTGGCTCCGTCTGGTGGAGAGATACCAGAAGATGAGAGCACCGAAGTTTCAGGGATCATCAGATTCACTGGCAGCGCATAAGTGGAAGGAGGATGTGAGCAACATTCTTGAGATACTGAATGTGACATCGGTTCAGAAGCAGAGGCTGGCATCTTACAGTCTCAAGGGAGATGCAGGGAGATGGTATCAGTTGTAGTTCACTCCAGATTAGAGGATGACACTCACCTGGGAGGACTTCACTTATTTCTTTGATGAGCAGTTTATCTCTTCCGTGGCACGGGCCGAGAAAGAGCTTGAGTTATCCAGATTAACTCAAGGAGACATGTTAGTAGCAGATTTTGAGAGCAGATTTATGAGTTTACTTCATTTTACAGGCATGTGGCAGACCGGAGAGCACCAGGCTCAGATGTTTCTAGTAGGACTTTGCCCTAGCCTTCGTCGATACCTCGTTTCTAGGAGGTTTTATTTAGTTCGAGAGGTAGCAGATGCTACCATCTCTCGGGAGAATGAGTCAGCCATGTTCCAGAAGGACAAGGGGGAAACAACATGGAAAAGGGTAAGAATAAGAGGCCTTTCTTGGGACGCTAACAGTAGCAGCAAGGCCCTCATAGGAGAGAGCCCCAGAATGAGCAGAGAGCGCCTCAGCAGCGCAAGTTCCAGGGTACTTGTTTTAAGTGTCACAAGACTGGCCACAAAGCATCAAAGTGTCGCAGTGCACCCGCAGGAACCCAACAAGGGAGAGGGCAGAATCAGCAATAGGGCAGATTCCAGGGCTAAGGTCAGGGTCAGCTGGCGAGACTTGAGGCACTGCCAGCAGTTCCTATGATTGAGGGGTAGGTTTGTGCAGTTCAGGAGGTCCTTCAGTGGCAGGTAGTCCAGTATACCCTACCTCCAGCAGCAGAGTAGCTTCCAGCCATGGGCAGAGTGTATGCAGTAGTTCCTCCCGATCATGGTACGAGCGGGGCCATAGTGAGGGTACGTTCTCCATGAACTCCTTTCCAGCCCGCATTCTTTTCGATTTGGGAGCTTCTCACTCTTTCATATCTTATGCTTTTATGAGTAGACTTTAGCTCATAGCTTAGCCTCTAGATATTCCTTTATCATTTTCCACCCCTCTAGGTAAGATGTCGCTCTTGGAGAGCATTTGTAGGAAGTGTATCATCAGTTTAGATGAGTCTGAGTTTGTTATCGACCTGATAGTGTTGAGCATGTCAGAGTTTGATGTTATTCTTAGTATGGATTAGCTATCTTCCTACCGTGTCAGTATCAACTGTTTTGCGAAAACAGTCAAGTTGCGAGCATCTGATGGGTCCGAGTTAGTTATGGTAACCTCTCAGGGGAACCAGTTTACGGAGTCATACTGGCGTACATCGAGGAGGTGATGCTCCGGGATCAGAGTGTGGATATATGCGAGACTAGAGTTGTCTCAGATTTTCAGGATGTCTTTCAGGACATACCTGGGTTACCTCCTGTGAGAGAGGTTGAGTTCTGTATTGAGTTGCAGCCGGGCACAGCCCCGATATTCCGAGCACCCTATCACATGGCACCTGCTGAGATGAGGGAGCTATAGACCTAGTTGGATGAGTTGTTAGTTTAGGACTTTATTCATCGGAGTCATTCTCCGTGGGGAGCGCCGGTCCTTTTCGTGAAGAAGAAGGATGGTAGTATGCGATTGTGTATCGACTACCATAAGTTAAACAAGGTCACTATCTGGAATAGATATCCTTTGCCTCGGATTGATGACTTGTTCGATCAGCTATAGGGAGCATAGTATTTCTCAAAGATTTATCTTCATTCTGGTTATCATCAGTTACCGGTCCGAAAGATGGATATTCCCAAGACCGCTTTTCTGACTCGATATGGGTCCTTCGAGTTTTTGTTATGCCATTTGGTTTGACCAATGCACCCACGGTATTCATGAATTTGATAAACCGGGTATTCCGTCCATTTTTGAACCATTTCGTGATTGTGTTCTTTGATGATATTCATATCTATTCGAGATCGGAGTCGGAGCATGAGCAGCATCTACGTTTGGTTTTACAGACCTTGCGTGAACATCAGCTATATGCTAAGTTCAACAAGTGTGAGTTTTGGATTTCTAAGGTCAGGTTTCTTGGCCATCTTGTTAGCAGAGAGGGTATAGTGGTAGACCCAGCTAAGGTTTCAGCAGTACTTGATTGGGAATCGCCGAAAACGGTTACCGAGATTCGTAGCTTTTTAGGATTGGTCGAATATTGTAGGAAGTTTATTCAGGACTTCTCGAAGATTGCAATGCCCCTTACACGCCTTACAAAGAACTGTGTACAGTTTACTTGGAGCATGAAGTGCCAGGAGGCTTTTGCTACCTTGAAGGCTAAGTTGACTACAATGCCAGTTCTTACTATTCCGAGCAGTGACAGGACATTTGTTGTGTACACGGACACATCGTTAGCAGGTTTAGGAGGTGTTCTGATGCAGACTCAAAAGGTAGTAGCATACATCTCACGGCAGTTGAGAGTTCATGAGCAGAACTACCCCACTCATGATTTAGAGTTAGCCGCGGTTGTATTCACGCTGAAGGCGTGGAGACACTACTTATATGGAGTACAGTTCGAGCTTTTCACAGATCATCAGAGTTTGAAGTATCTTTTCTCCCAGAAAGAACTTAATTAGAGGCAGCGACGATGGATTGAGTTCATCAAGGACTACGATTTCGCGATTCAGTATCATCCGAGGAAGGCGAACGTCGTAGCAGATGCTTTGAGTAGGAAGCGTCGACATCAGGTTGTGACTTTGAGGTGCTCATTATATAGAGATCTTCTCACTCTTAGCCAGTTCGACTTTAGGCTAGAGTTTGGCGAGACCAACGCATATTTGGGAGCTATATCAGTGCAGCCATCTTGGAGGGACAGAGTAGTCAGAGCTCAGTTAGAGGACTCTTGGATTCAAATCCAGAAAGAGGAGATTTCCAAAGAGCCCAAGGCTGATTGGACCATTGGAGCAGATGGAGGCCTTCGAATGAAGGGTTGATTAGTTATTGTAGGCGTGTAAAATTGCCTATAGGTCCCTTAGCTTAGCTCGGCAC
>BQKN01000566.1:850948-884275 GCA_022839385.1 Asparagus kiusianus
TATAGTTATCATCACAAGGGAATTATCTACTATTAGTAATTCACACACATATATATATATATATACTACAGAAATTTTCGGGGTTTTACATTCTTCCCCCCTTAAAAGAATTTCGTCCTCAAAATTCGGAAATCATACGAACTTGCAATATGAACTATTATAGAGATATTTACACTTAACGATCTAAAATGATAATATTCTCCCTCAAATCCTAATCTAGTGGAACTAGTACATCGGGCGAAAAATCCAAACAAGGAACCCCCCATACATATACCATGTGTTCCAAAAGGTTAAAAATTAAGCGAAAGTATTCTCATTATAGTGTTAAGTGTAAACATAACCAGAGTTATGCACGTAACCAAAGACATGGAATCAAACGAAAATTCATTTACCTGTTCAATCAAGTGTGGGTAATCACGACGCATGTCCTCCTCGCGCTCCCAAGAAATCTCCTCAGTGCCTCCTCAGTTCCACTGAACTTTCACCAAGGGAATCACCTTGTTCCTAAGCCTCTTGTCCTCTCTGGCAAGAATGCGAACCGGAATCTCAATAGTAGTCAAATCATCCTGAAGTTCGATCTCCGGTGCATCCAATACTCGCTGCTGCTCCTCATCATGCAAGTGCTTCTTGAGCATAGAAATATGGAACACGTTGTGTATACTAGACATAGATGTGGGGAGATCTAGTCTGTAAGACACGGCTCCAATGCGCTCTAGAATCTGGAAAGGTCCAATATATCTCGGCGCAAGCTTCCCTCGCCGCCTGAATCGCTGCACGCCTTTCATAGGCGATACCTTAAGCATGACCAAATCTCCGACCTGGAACTCTAGTGGTCTCCGCCTCTTATCTGCATAGCTCTTCTGCCGGCTCTGAGCGGCTAAAATCCGCTCCCTGATCAAGGCTACCTTCTCAGTAGTCTGCCTCACTAGCTCTGGCCTAAGCATCAAGCTGTCCTCCGGCTCGGCCCAACATATCGGTGATCTACAAGGTCTCCCATACAATGCCTCATACGGGGCCATACCGATCGTCGCTTGATAACTATTGTTATAAGCGAACTCGACCAGTGGAATATGATCCTCCCAACTGCCTTGGAAGTCAATGACACATGCCCGCAACATGTCCTCTAACACCTGATTCACCCTCTCCGTCTGGCCATCAGTCTGGGGGTGAAACACACTGCTATAGGATAGTGTGCTGCCAAAAGAGTCCTGGAAGCTCCTCCAAAAATGTGAAGTAAACACCGATCCCCGATCCGACACGATCGTGTCCGGTACTCCGTGAAGTCGAACTATCTCTCGAATGAAGATCCTCGCATAAGTCTCGGCTGTATAAGTGGTCCTCACTGGGATGAAGTGGGCTGACTTCGTCAATCGGTCCACTATCACCCACACAGAGTCATTCCCCTTCTTCGACTTCGGCAACCCCACAATAAAATCCATGGAAATATCTGCCCACTTCCACTCCGGAATAGGCAAAGGCTGAAGGGTCCCTGCTGGTCTCTGGTGCTCTGCCTTCACCTGCTGACAGGTAAAACATCTAGCTACATAATCTGCAATCTCTCTCCACATACCATTCCACCAGAATCGCCTCTTCAGGTCCTTGTACATCTTGGTAGTCCCTGGATGTACTGTGTACCGAGTACGGTGCGCCTCATCAAATAACTCCCTCTTCAGCTCTGCACTAGCTGGCATAACCAATCTACCCTTCATCCGTAGACCTCCATCCTCTCCAATGGTCCAATCAGTCTTAGGCTCTTTGAAAATCTCCCCCTTACGGGTTTGAATCCAAGAGTCCTCCAACTGTGCTCTGACAACCCTGTCACTCCAAGATGGCTGTACTGACATAGCTCCCAAGAATGCACTGGTTCCTCTAATCTCGGGTCTAAAATCAAACTGGCTAAGGGTGGTAAGGTCTCTGTACAATGAACACCTCAAAGCCGCAACCCGATGTCGACGCTTCCTACTCAAAGCATCTGCTACGACGTTCGCCTTCCCTGGATGATACTGAATCGCGAACTCGTAGTCCTTGATGAACTCAATCCACCTCCTCTGCCTCTGATTGAGTTCCTTCTGAGAAAAGAGATACTTCAGACTCTGATGGTCTGTGAACAGCTCAAACTGTACTCCATACAAGTAGTGTCTCCATGACTTCAGTGCAAATACCACTGCTACTAACTCCAAGTCATGAGTCGGGTAGTTCTGCTCATGCACCCTCAACTGCCGTGAGATATAAGCTACTACCCTCTGAGTCTGCATCAATACTCCTCCTAAGCCTGCCAACGACGCATCCGTATACACAACGAATGTCCTGTCGCTGCTCGGAATGGTCAGAACTGGCGCTGTAGTCAGCTTAGCCTTCAAAATATCAAAGGCCTCCTGGCACTCCCTGCTCCATATGAACTATACACCCTTCTTCGTGAGGCGTGTAATCGGCGTCGCAATCTTCGAGAAGTCCTGAATGAACTTCCTATAATATCCAGCCAAACCCAAAAAGCTGCGGATCTCTGACACCGTCTTCGGTGGCTCCCAATCAAGAACTGCTGTGACCTTAGCTGGGTCCACTGCTATGCCCTCTCTACTGATAACATGCCCAAGAAATCTGACTTCTGAAAGCCAAAACTCGTACTTGCTGAACTTAGCATACAGCTGATGCTCCTGGAGAGTCCTCAATGCTATCCGTAGGTGCTCCTCGTGCTCTGTCTCCGATCTCGAGTAAATGAGAATATCATCGATGAAGACGATCACAAACTGATCTAAGAAGGGACGGAAGACCCGGTTCATCAAATCCATGAATACCGCGGGTGCATTGGTCAACCCAAATGGCATGACCAAGAACTCAAAGGATCCATATCGAGTAAGAAAAGCGGTTTTGGGAATATCCATCTCCCGAACCCGCAGCTGATGATAGCCAGAACGAAGATCAATCTTCGAGAAATACTGCGCTCCCTGCAGCTGGTCAAACAAGTCATCAATCCTAGGTAGTGGGTACCTATTCCGGATAGTGACCTTGTTCAACTCTCTATAATCTATGCATAATCTCATACTGCCATCCTTCTTCTTCACGAAGAGGACCGGCGCGCCCCACGGAGAATGACTCCGACGAATGAAACCCTGAGCTATCAACTCGTCCAACTGGGTCTGCAGCTCTCTCATCTCAGCTGGTGCCATACGATATGGTGCGCGGGATATCGGGGCTGTGCCTGGCTGCAACTCGATACAGAACTCAACCTCTCTCACAGGAGGTAACCCAGGTATGTCCTGAAAGACATCCTGATACTCTGAGACAACTCTAGTCTCCAATAACTCAGCACCCTCATCCCGTCGCATCACCTCCTCGATGTATGTGTAAAACCCCGTAAATTTGAATATTTTATGATAAATAATGATAAATATGTTATATGGTGAAAAATAATATATTTTGATTTTTGGATATGATAAGAATTGATTTGAGATTAACTCAATGTATATTTGTGAAAATATGAGTGCAAATGCACAAAACATGCACAAAGGCCAAGAGTGAAAATCTGGGAATAATGACCAGTTATGAGTTTTTATATTTTACACACCGATACAGTTAGAATTTGGAAAAGTGTAAAAGACCAAAGTTGTAGGTCTCTTCAACAGATTTCCAACAAGTCTTAGATCACCTCATTCTGAGGTCATATGAGAAAGTTACAGCTAAAATACCAAAGGGGTATTTTCCTAGTCAGACTAGGTTTCCTGGTTCGGGTCTAACAGGTTTGTTTCGGGTTTGCCTCTATAAATACATGTATTTTTCACGAAAATTCTTTTCTTTTATCATATCTAAGAACCCTAACAGCCACCAAACCCCCATAAACCCTATTTTGAATTCTTGGAGAAGATTTGAGGCTTTCAAGTTGTGTTTTGTTGATTTTTGGCTTTTGGAGTGGAGATCTCCTTCGATGTTGCTTCTAACAAGTTTTCCTACAACACCAGGCGAGTATCATCTCTACTAATCCCCCTCCCAGTTTTTAAAATATTTTTGAAGAGTTTTTTTATGAGTTTTATAGAGCCTAATCAATTAATTTGTGTATAAAAATTAGATTTTTTGTATATATGTATAAAGACTAGGTCTTTCCATGTTAAAGAGATTAAGCACGAATTTACAGAAGTATTTTAAGATATAAAAATAATTTAAAATATTGTTTATCTGATTTAGATGTCTTATTCTTCGTTTTAAAGTTTCGTGCATGATTGAAGGTTTACATATGATTTCTTGTGCAAATAATCATGCTTGTTATGTTCTGCTGAAAATCTGCTGCACATATATACTTTTTAGCTAGACATTTGAAATAACAAATGAAATCCAAATTGAACCAAACTAATTTCAATTGAAAGATATGTGAATCTAGTTTTCAAAACAGAAAACCATACCTAAAGATAGTTTTCCTAGAGAAAGATATGCTCAATTTACTGATGATAGATTCTGCAGAAAATCTGCTGCACAAATAAAATGTTTGACTGGAAATTAGAAATATCATATGAACTCCAAACTGAGCCAAATCAGTAGCAAATGATAGCTATGTTAGTCTAGTTTTTAAAATGAAAAACTATTCTTAAAAAGAGTTTGTCCAGAGAAAGATATTCTCAATTTACTAATGATATGTTCTGCAGAAAACTGCAGATGTGCTGATTTGAAATAAATTGATATATTACGTAAAGGTTTCTTGAGTTTTGCTGTTGTTTGTTATTTTTGAGAGAGTTTCTCGATCTTGTACTGTTATATACAATGCTTAAGAGTTGTTTAACATCTGGGATAATGATGAACACCAGATATGGACACGCACACCGAGATATGTGCACGTACACTTAGATTATGTTGTGTTAACATACTTTTTGTCGCACGTTGAGCTGATGAATACATATGAAAGAGTATAGTTAATTCATGTATCCGGAAATAGGGAGATAAAACCTATTTCCGCAGAACGATTGAGTAAGAATATTACAAAAGTATCGTTAATTCATGTATCCGGAAATAGGGAGATAAAACCTATTTGCCGCAGAACGATTGAGTAATAGTATTACAAAAGTATCGTTATTTCATGTATCCGGGATAGGGAGATAAAACCTATTGCCGCAGAACGATTGAGTAATAGTATTACAACAGTATCGTTATTATATGTATCCGGAATAGGAAAATAATAAATCCTATTGCCGCAGAGCGATTGAGTAACGAGCATTACAAAAGTATCGCTATAGTACAATATGATGCACACATAGATTTTTGATCAGTTGTAAGTTTTACTTTTCAGATGGATTGCCCGCGAGTAGGGTATTTTCCTTTGAGATTTTGAGGCACCCGTTATGAACGGCAGATATATTTATTTTAGCAATTGTTAATATCCTCTTATTATAGAGCAGGTCACTCGGACGTAGTTCGAGATGAGATGATTATTCTTTATGTTAGAGATTGGAGTATTTATCATTGATTATTTGTTTTTCATTCATAGAGAGTTATATGAATGATTTGATATATGTATATACTGACTCTATTTTCTTATATACTCCTACCCCTTCCCCTGGGAAGAGGTAGTGATGATCTTGCTAGCGCTTTGACGCTCGTTGTTTTCCCCCCTTTCAGGCAGCGAGTCTGGCGCACGGAGAGTCGCAGGTTGATGGAACTTCTTAGTTGTCCATTTAGTTACTTATCATATTTTGTAGTTATTACAGAACTCCACATGTTGTTGATAAATCTCAGAATCTAGATTGGTATTTTGTTTCATAGAGTTGAGAGCTATTGTGAGACTTTGTTTATGTGACTCATTGTATTTGAGATTCAGTTCAGACTCAAAGATATGTCCATTTTATTCCAGTTGGGCTCATTATTGATTTTTCTTATGCTTCTTCTGTGTATATCCAGTATTATCCTATTTCTATTTTTACCTGTCTGTACCTTCACCTATTTATTGTTTCCACTAGAGAGATAGTGATTGTGATGGTGAAACTTGTCATAGCATGGTGGTTGGTGCTTGGCAGGTTTGACGATCCGGGTTTCACCTGGGACTGCAGCCTTGTGTGAACCCTAGGGCGTCACAGTATGCCAGAAATGACTCTGCAAATCGGTTGCCCTAAGAGGTGGCTACAATCATCTCGGACCCATCGGACGCCCGCAACTTGACTGTCTTCGCAAAGCAGTCAATACTAATATGGTAGGAAGACAACCAATCCATACCAAGGATGACATCGAACTCGGACATATGCAACACTATCAAATCCACTACGAACTCCGACTCGTCTAGACTGACGGTACACCTCCTACAAACGCTCTCCAGAAGCGATACCTCTCCTAGAGGGGTGGAAACAGATAAGGGGGTGTCTAGGGGCTGAGCTACGAGCTGGAGTCTAGTCATAAATGCATGCGAGATGAATGAATGCGAAGCTCCCGAATCGAAAAGAATACGGGCGGAAAGAGAGTTCACAAAGAACGTACCCTCCACAACAGCTCCGCTAGCTCCATGATCACGAGGAACCACCGCATATACCCTGCCCGTGGCTAAAGACTGCTCTGCTGATGGTGCTGGAGAATAGGGGATAATCTGTCCCTGAGAAACATCCTGAACTGCCTGAATCTGTCCCTCAGTCCTCTGAGCTGCTGGCGGTGCCTCGAGCCTGTTCTGCTGGCCCTGACCTCTGCCCTGCTGGCACTGCTGCTGCTGCTAGTTCGGACCCTTGCCCTGCTGGGCTCCTGCTGGTGCACTACGGCACTCCGATGCCTTGTGCCTGACCTTGTGACAGTTAAAACAAGACCCCTGGAACCTACGCTGCTGATGAGCTCTTTGATCCTGCTGGGGTCCCTTTTTATGAGGGCCCTGATGCTGCTGCTGGTGTCCAGAAAAACCTCTCTTGTTCTTGCCCTTATCACTGCTCTGTCCTGTCTTAGCCTTCCCCTCCTTGTCCTTCTGGAACATGGAGGTCTCAATCTCCTGAGAAGTGGCAGCCTCAGCTACCTCCCTGACTGAGTAAAATCTCCTCGACACGAGGTATCGTTGGAGATTAGGGCGAAGCCCAGCCAAAAACATCTGAGCCTGACGCTCTCCCGTCTGCCACATGCCAGTGAAATGTAGTAACTCCATGAACCGGCTCTCAAAATCTGCCACGGTCATATCTCCCTGAGTCAGCCGGGATAACTCGAGCTCCTTCCCAGTCCGTGCTGCGGAAGAAATATACTGGTCATCGAAGAAATAGGTAAAATCCTCCCATGTGAGGGTCATCCTCTGCTCTGGAGTGAACTGGAGTCGATACCATTGCCCGGCATCTCCCTTCAGGCTGTAAGATGCCAATCTCTGCTTCTGAACAGAGTCTACACCGAGTATCTCGAGAATGTTACTCACATCCTCCTTCCACTTATGGGCTGCAAGAGGGTCTGGTGACCCCTGGAACTCCGGTGCCCTCATCTTCTGATACCTCTCCACCATGCGGAGCCAAGCCTCCTGCTCTGTGGCTCTGTCTGGAACTACTACAGGAACAGCTGCAGGTGTGACCTCTGGGGGTCTCTCTCTAACAGGAATGGCCGGTATCCCCTACTGCTGAGCTACTGGTGGTGGTGGTGGCGGTGGTGCTATATGAGTCGTCACCATCGCCTCGATAGCTGTCATCCGAGCAAGAAGAGGTGCCATGAGGTCCACCAGATACTAAGGAGCCTGCTGCGGCTCTGGTGGTGCATGCTCCTGCTCGGGCCGAGCTGACTGCTGCTCAGGTGGAGTCTGCCGTAACTCTACCTGGCTAGCTCTCCTAGTACGGGGCCTACCTCGTCCTGCCATCTCTCTCCTGATGGTAAGAAGAATAAAAAAAAATTCCATGAGTCAAATAGGCCTTTATAAATAGCGTATCCAAATTGAAATTTTTCACAGCATATAGTATTCACACAAATACTTTGAATTTATATAAAATAGTTGTCATAAAAAAAATTTTCTCAAATTTTGAGATATACGCATATATCGTCCTCACTCATACTAGGAAATCCTTTCGGACTCTATACATGAATCCTAAGAAACTCTATCCTAGCTCCACGACTCGACACAGGATGATCCTAAGGATACTGGAACTAGAGCTCTGATACCAACTGTGACGCCCCTGGGTTCACGCTAGGCTGCAGTCCAAGGTGAAACCAAGAATGTCAAACCTGCCTTGCACCACACCGTGCACTAACATGTTTCACCATCACAATTAACATCTATCTAGTAGAATCAATAACAGGTGTAGGTACAAAAGCAAGTAAAAGATAATACTCGAATAACTGATGAAATCTAAATGGTCAAATAGATATCTCATCATCCAACAAGTGGGAATACATAAACAATGTCAGAATGAATAAACTGGAGTACTAAACAAGTCTCAAATACAAATATCTGATGAAAAGGAAATAAGGCACACAGCCTTTACAACTTCTATGAAATAGTCCTCAATGTCTAATCATCAACTACAGTGGAGCCCAAAATACATAATACATAGCTAAATGTAAAGCTGAACACTAAAGTGATCCGCTATCAACCTGCGACACTCCGTGCTCCTGGCTCGTGACCTGAAAGGGGGAGGGACAACGAGCGTCAAAGCGCTAGCGAGTAACATCACAACCAACCCCAAGGGAAAAGGGCTCGTTGTTATGAAAATACAGATAATATATAAATAGATCTAAACTCTTTAATCTTACGAAATAATGGTTTTAGTATTTAAGAATTTACAACACGAGAATAGGTACGTCGAGCGAAATAATCCAAACAAGGAAACCCTCATGTATATACCTTACATCTCAAATTATAAACTCCTAAATACCAAACCCAAGGTTCTAGTACAATAACAATAATAGAGAAGAAATGTATTCATCACTAGAATATAATTACAGTGCTGTAACATAGTCAACGTGAATATCACAATACTTATTACATGAATATTGTGTCAAAACCTTCATAAGTGTCATACCAAATCTACTCAATTCAGTACGTTGTGAATCGTGGTACAAAAAAAATCACAAGCAGGGTTAAGAACCATGTCCGATACAAGAACTAACTATCGTAGTTTTCCAAACTCATGGAATAAGTATTAAATTGTCCAACACGAGGACTGGGAGGGATTATAGTCCAACACGAGGACTTCTATGGATTATAGTCCAAAACGAGGACTGTAGAATTTGTATAAGATCGCTACAATGCATGTAGTAAAATCTACTTATCAGTTTCATAACCAAATCAGTGTATATGTCCCAAATTCATACCCTCAGGTCATCTATCATGTATAGACACATAGTGGGACTAATAACCAGGTCAGATAAACCAGACAAACCCCCGAATAGGAGTAAAAATACCCAAAACACCAAATCTGGAAAATCTGCAACAGAGGATCGGCGGTCGACCGATCCGGTCGACCGAACTCTGATACAAATCAGAACGGTCGCCCGCCAGAACCGTCGGTCGACCGATATTTGTCTCGGTCGACCGATTTTGAATCGCAGTCGACCGATAATTTATCGCGGCAGACCGAAATTCCCATTCGAGCTCAGCGGTCGACCGCGTCGGTCGACCGCCGAGCGGACAGAACCCAAATTTGGGTTTTCTGTCAGCTGCTAAACCTGGAAACCAAAGTTGTGATACATGGGTTTTGATGAATATGGGATCATACTGAAAAATACACAACCAAACCAAAGTTCGAAATCTACCATTTGATACACAAAGTTTTTGGGGAACGAAACAAAAACGTTTTAATAGTCTGTAGGGATAAATTACTCTTGTTTAGGAAAATTTTTAGATCTGGATCTTTGTTATCAGAAAATTGGTGAGTTTTGAGAACTGGAACTTGATTCTTGCCATCACTAATATAAAGATCTCGATTTTTATACAAAAATACTTCTTTAGGCTCATCAAAAACTCAAAATGAAATCGAAATAAACAATGAAGAACAGGGGGAGGGGTTGGGCGAGATGATACTCGCCTTGGGTGCTGAGGAGAACCCTAAATCCCGCTGAAGAAGAAAATCCCCAAGAGCTGCTCCCAGATTTCCAAAATCCAGCGCCAAAAACTAGCTAGGGTTACGTTTGGGGAAGAAGAAGAAAGAAAGAGGCTAGGGTTACGTTTGGGGGTTCAGGCCTTGTCTCTTGGGTTGAGTTGGTTTAAATACCAACTCCCCAACACGACCCGAAACCCAAAAGCCCAAAAGAAATAAAACCCGAAACCCGAAACCCAAACCTGGAAACTCCTCTCTGATCGCTGATCGGTCGACCGCGCCGGTCGACCGCGGCGGTCGACCGATCAGCACAAAAATGCCTGCTGATGGCATTTTACCCACTGATCGCCAACTCACTCGATTTCTCTCACTTGTAAACACCTGCTGGGTTCCCAAACACTGATAAACATATATATCTTATGTTTATATAGTTATCATCACAAGGGAATTATCTACTATTAGTAATTCACACACATATATATATACTACAGAAATTTTCGGGGTTTTACAGTTTCCTAAATTTCAATTTCATTACTCATGCAATGAATCATCTTCTTCATCCAAAACTAACCAGGGCATATCCAATAACATCTTTTGATGGAGTTTTACAACATATATATTCTAAAAATAAACTCAGGGTTACCTACCTCGATCTCTAGTTAACTCATCAAACTATTTATATCCTAAAAAAAACATTTTTTGGGGTGCCTAAGTTATCTCCCTAATAACATTCAACATTACCCTTATAAATCTGAACAAATAAAAAAAAATTCAAAGAAAAGAGATTTTTTTTTAATTTTCATTTTTGAGAACTCACGATGATTTCGGCAACAACACGAGGCTGACGAAGAGGCTGAAGAACGAAAGCAAGAGACCGAGTGAGGGCGACGACGATGCCAATCTGCAGAATGATCAGCGACAGCGAAAACTCGAGAGGGTTCTCCCCTGCAGCGGCCTCCCATCCTCTTTGCTGCTTCCCCCATCTTCTTCCCCCACCTCCCGAGCACATCTTTTACTGCCCCAATAGTATCTAACACAGTTTTAACACTCAATCAAACATAAACCCTAGATTAAAAATCAATCACAAAAACAATTCTAACAGACGATTCGATCAAAGATCTAAAATTAAAAGAGATCTCAAAGGGGCTCACTCTTTGAGGAGGATGAAGCGGTGACGGGAGAAGGAGTGACGTAAGGGTTGGGCTCCGACGGCATGGTGGTCGCCTGGTAATCACCGACGGTTGCAGATCTCATCATCGTGTCCGTCGCCGGAGGGGGAGGAGCCACATCAGCGGGATCGAGCTTATGCATGACGGGGACGAGGTGAGCGATGAGGTTCCTGTCGGTGGTGGCCATGATCTCGTTGCTAACGAGGAGGAGGGTTATGTTCGGGCGGGGAGGAAGGGAAGAATTTAGAAAGAGATTTAGGGAGGGTGTGTTTCTTATTACGATTTTGGGTGGAAATTTTTTTTTCGGGCGGCCCCCCCCCCCCATTTTGTTTATTTTTTGTAAGAGCGTCAAAACATCCTAGATGAAAATTTCCGTCCAGGATGTATCCTACACGGAAATTTCCATCTAGGATACCTACTCATATTAAAAAAAAAAAACAAGAGCTGTCTAGGATACTATTCCAGACGGAAATTTCCGTCTCGGATGTTTTATCCTAGACGGAAATTTTCCATCTAGTTTAATAGCAAACTAGATGAAAACTTTTTTGTCTAGAATATTCCGTCTAGAATACATGATTTTCTACTAGTATCTTTGTATATTTTCACTTCAGCTAATTTTGCATTGAAAAATTATTTGTCAATGTTTGTTAAGCTTAGCAAACATTTAAAATGTAAATTACAGCAAAGTTTGGTACATATAAGTAAACAAAATTTTCATGATATTTTGAGGTAAGTCAACAAGTAATATGTGAAAATATTTAAACAAAAAAAATATAAGTTCAAAATACAGATAAATAAATAATATGAATTAAATAATGACTACAGTACCTGAAAAATTCAACAATTCGTTGTTGACTTGATATCGAATAAGAGCCTACTTAATTAGATAATAGTAGTTTAATGTAAATAAATTTTTACATTAATAAATAAAATAAAAAGAAAAAGAAACATTAAAAAGACTTCAACAATAATTACAAATAAGACATATCGAAGAAATTGATGAATCAATTCAAACAAAAAAATTAACTAATCGAGTAAGTATAAACAATAACAATAATTAATAAGATACCTAATAAAGTAATTCAAAAAATTAAAAATTCAGATGAGATAATTCATAAATAAATCTAATGGAAGAATACACGGGGCTTAACTGGTTAATTGCTATTGGAATCCTACATGTAATGGAAAAACATGCTGTTAAGTAGGTAATGTTGCCATGTGGACTTAAAACTAGCAGATTTGAAACTAACATTAGGGATATTCAATGGAAATTAAAACAAGCTTCCCAAAATTGTCGAAAAAATTAAATAAAATCTCTTGATTACAATTATTCTAAATTTCCCAATAGAAATTATACATAATAGATATTAAATAAAATCTCTATCATTAAATATCTCGATCAAAATTTTATTTTATAATTATTCATCACTTTGTCTTTATTTTCATGTGCTTAATATTTGTTGAAGAAATTAAATAAATTCTCTTAATGGCAAAATGGTTGAAAAAATTAAGATAACATTATAATTCACGTTTGAAGTTAAATAGAAGAATTGTAGGAAGTTATAAACAATAAGAAAAAAAAATTTAAGCATCTTGAAGAAATATAAATATTTGGATGAAAGTAATAAAAATAAAAGTAAAATCGAAAACATAAAACCCCTCACTAAAGAAACGCAATTAGTAGGGGCTACTAAATATCTTCTGCCATTTGCTATGTGTAGAGGAAATAAATCTTTGTTAGAAAATAATGAAAATACATAAAAATACATTTTATATTGACTAAAAACCTCAGCAAAGAAACGGAATCAAGAGCATAGGCTGATGATTTTTTTCGAATTATTGTCTGTTGAATAATCAAAATTTAAATAAAAGAAGATATGAAAAATCTTACCCGAATAACAAGACATAGTAATAAAAATAAAAGTAAATTTAAAAACATAAAACCCCTCACTAAAGAAACGCAATCAGTAAGGGCTGCTAAATATCTTCTATGATTTGCTATGTGTGGAGGAAATATAAATCTTTGTTAGAAAATAATGAAAATACATAAAAATACAAGAAAAAAATTGTGTCTAGGCTCCAAATTTCAAAAGTCAATGTGCATCAGCCCCTCATACTTTTTGTAATATGCTGCAACTCCTAAAATTTAAAAAAAATGTGCCCAAGCCCCTCCAGCTCATGATTAGCCAATATTCCACCTAAAACCCCAATTTTACCCCTCTTCTCTTTCTCCTTCTTCTTCTCCTTCCTCATCCTCCCTCCTCCTTCCTCCCCGACGATCCTCTTCTACTGACGATCCTCTTCCATTGGCGATCTGCTTCCTCGTCTCCTTCTCATTCCACATCCACTTCTCCTTCTCCTTTCTCATTCTCTCCTCCCTCATCCTCCTTCCTCCCCGGCGATCTCCCACTCCGGCACCGATTCTGCATAGCCTCCACCGAAACCGATTCAATCTCTCCTCCCCCGGCAATCCTCTAGTTCCCTGGCTATCCTCCTTTCTCATTCTCTCCTTCCTCATTCTCTCCTCCCTCATCCTCCTTCCTCATTCCTCATCTCCTTTCTCATTCTCTTCTTTCTTAATTCCATCACTCAATCCCAAATCTGACTTCCTCCAATCTCCACTATACTGGAGTTTCCCCCTAACTCCTTACCCGAAGAAATTTATGAAAAAACCGTTCTGTCTTCAAGCCCCATGGACAAGGACTGTGTGATTATGCTTTGTTCATTAGAATCAACTGGTCTAAGTGTATATCTAGCCGAGATGTTGAGTGAATTGGTTTTTGTTTAAAATTTTGTTATACATAGGTCATTTTTGTTGGCTTGAAAATTATATATAGTTTGTACATGATGCGTTGATAATTGAGAAATAAAAACCTACATACAAAAATACTCATTTAAAATAATGGATGTATAAATATGACGTTCATGTGTGAACGTTCTCATTTAATGTTAATTATAATACACAACATGCTAACCTTAATTGGTAAAATTTGATAACTACATTCAGTAAACTGTTAACTATAATCTATTATATGTTAACTTTTATTTGTAATCTGTTAACTAACACATTTATCCCATTAACTTTAATACATTATCTGTTAACTGTTATTTTATTAAACTGTTAACTATAATCAATTATCTGTTAACTGTTATTTGTAAATTGTTAACTATAATCAATTATCTATTAATTGTTATTTGTAATTTGTTCTCAGCTAATGAAACACAGTTAACATGATAGTTAACTGTTAACATATTAATGTGAACATTCTCAGTCAGTTAACAGTTTACAAATAACATTTAATAGATAAATAATTAATAGTTAACAGGATAAAGGTGCTAGTTAACAAATTACAAATAATAGTTAACAGATAATAGATTATAGTTGACAGTTTATCAATAACAATTAACAGATAATGATTAATTGTTTACAGGATAATGGTGTTAGTTAACAGATTATAAAAAATAACTAACAGATAATGGATTATAATTAACAGTTTACTGAATATAGTTATCAATTTACCAATTAAGGGCATGTTTATTTGCACGAAAGTAGCAAAGAAGTTACTGAAGTAGAGGAAGTTTCTCCTACTTAAAGAAAAAAATTTGTTTATTTCTCCAAAAAACTACTTCAGCTACTTCCATAAATGTAGATGTGATGTTTAGGTGGCACTCCTACTTTCTAGATTTTTTCCGCCCTTGAAGCTCAGAAGTAGAACAGAAGTGAATAAAAAGTAGGGTCCACTTAAATTAGAGATTTACTAAGGGTAGATGATCTCAAATAATATATCAAATTTCTATCCAAACAAACAAACAAATAAAGAAGATGATGAAGTACTATTTTCACTACTTCTAAAAATATATGAAACAAACAAAATAAGTACTAATTTCGTTACTGTAAAACCCTAAAAATTTGAATATTTTGTAATAAATAATAAATGTGTTGTATTATAAAAAAATAATATTTATTAACATTTTAGTATGCTAAGAATTGATTTAAGATCAATTCAATGTATATATGTGAATATAGAAGTGATATCATGCACACGTGCACAGGCCTAAATCTGGGAAAAACGACTAGTTAAAGTATATACTTTTTACACACTGAAACAGTTAGAATCTAGAAAAACTTAAAATACCAGAGTTGTAGGTATCTTCAAGAGCTTTCCAACAAATCTTATATCACCTCATTCTGAGGTCGGACGCGAATGTTATTGCTAAAATACCGAAGGTTATTTTCCTAGTTAGACTAGGTTTCCTGGTTCGGGTCAAACAGGTTTATTTCGGGTTTGTATATATATATACTTATGTTTTCATGAAAATTATCACCCTTACATAAGAGTTTCAAACCCTAGCAGACCCTATTCCTCTCTCTAAAGCCTACCCTAAAATTGAGAATTTTGAGAGTTTTGTGAAGCAATATCGATATAAGGGCGAGATCATCGACGTGTAGCAATGAGAAAACGGGTTGTTTGCACTTCTAATTACTTGTTGTTTATTTAAGAGGCTTAGAACAACATTTGAGGCAAGATTATCTTCATCCTAACCTATCCCCATAGTTAAATAACTAGTGTAGATGATTAATATGATGTTGAATATGTGTTTTCATGCTTTAATCTTAACCTGAGTGTTAAAAGTCAGATTTTTGATAGTAAACCTTAAAACAAATGCTAGATGAATAATCTTTTCTTACTGTTTATGATAGTATCATGATCATGATCATTAATGTTTTTCATAATTTTATTCATATATGAGAAATTTAAGTGATGTACTATATATATGTTTTTCTGCGAAAAACTACAGCACTTGTATAATTTTTAATTGAGAGTTTAAGATAGCAAACAAGCTCTAAATTTAACCAAAGTAGTTTTAAATGATATCTATATATATCTAGTTTCTAAAACAGAAAATAATTCTTAAAAAGACTTTGTATAGAGAAAGATATGTTATGATTACTAATAACATGTCCTGCAGAAAAACCGCTACATATGTATAATGTTTAACTAGAGTTTTGGAATAACAAATGAACTCCAAACTGAACCAAACTTATTCCATTTGAAATATGTATGAATCTAGTTTTCAAAACAGAAAACCATTTATAAAAATAGTTTTCTTAGAAAAAGATATGCTTATTTTACTAACAGATATCTAGTCTGGTTTTCCTGCTCGTTTTGTGGAGCTGTGTTGCGTCGTTTTGAGGTGTGTTCGCGGAGTTTTGAGCCAATTGATATTACATGTATAGTCATGAATATGTTATGTTATATATTTAAGAATCCTAAGGGGATTATGATGAATTTTGATTTGATCATATTTGAATTAGATATCGTTCATATACATGTTGGATGTCGTTGATGAGCACAGCTTAGTACTATATGGGATAGTATGTCGACATACCAGATATACACGGTTTATACATAAGGTGGATGTCGTTGATGAGTACAGCTCAGTACTATATGAGATAGTGCATCGACATACCAGAGATACAAAGATTTACATGAGGTGGATATCGTTGACGAGCTCAGTTCAGTAATACATGAGGTAGTGCGTCGATATTCCATATGTACAGGCCATTGAGTCGGATTTTAGGAAGCTTGATCTAACCGTTCGTCCCGCACTAGGGTGTGATGAGGCTCGTGAGCCGTTTTTCTAGGATGCCAATTTGGTAGTCCGTCCCACACTCATGTTACGCACTGATATCACGATGAGACTAATGAGCCGTGTACACAGTTCAGGATACCTACAGGGTAGTCCGTTTCACTGAGACAATTACTTGATAGCCTAAGTATGATAGATGCCGATTATGAATACGACCTATCATTAAACTATATGACTGAGATATGTTACTTTTAAAAGTATATAAAATTATATGTTGGAATTTTATTCTATCTCTCTAGTGATAGTAGAAGATATTATAAATACGATGTGTTGATATCTTATTTCTTTTATTGTCTTCTTTACTTCTTAGTTGGGATTAATGATTAGAGATTCACAACTTGAGACTTATGGTATATATATGAGGGTTTCCTTGTTTGGATTATTTCGCTCGACGTACCAGTCTCGTGTTGTGGATTTCTAATTATTGGTTTTATTAGATTGTCTTTTCTTAGTTCAGTATTAATGTTTAGATATCTACAATTTGAGACTTATGGTATATACATGAGGGTTTTCTTGTTTGGATTATTTCGCTCGACGTACTACGTCTCGTGTTGTAGGTTTCTAAATGTTAATCCTACTTAGATACGGGGAAAATGAATCTAGGTAGACTATGCTTAATAGATAGAGTCTTCACTCCATCTAGTAGCCCTTCCCCTGGGGGCTGATGGAGGTAATCTTGTTGTAGCACTCTAACATATTTGTTTTTGTTCTTTTTCTTTTAAATTACTTTTTAGGTAGTTCGAAGTTTCGGAGAGTCGTAGGGTGACGGAGTTCTGGCATAGTCGCCGTCGCGTATTTTTACTTGTAGAGACTCCACTGTAGTTTTGAATTTTATCCAGACATTAGAGTTTCATATTCATATTGTAAAGGTAGTGTGCCTTCGTATAATTTTTAGTCGATTCATGTTGAGACATTTTCATTATTCAGATATCAGATGTATTATAGTTGAGACATGATTCGTTTCATTTATGAGATATCTCTTCTATATCATATCTATTACATTTATTCCCTTTATTTTATGTGTTTGTACCTACACTTCTATTTGGTTCTACTAGAGGATATTACTGTGATTGATGAAACATGTTTATGACCAGTGTGGGTGCATGGCAGGTTTGACATCTCTGGTTTCACCTTGGACTGCAGCATTGTGTGAACCCAGGGGCGTCACAGTCACTTTCTACTTCATAATTGAGGAAGTTACATCTTTGGTCCACTTCTTACTTCTAATAGTTACATCCATCCAAACGGACCCTAATGTTAACCTGTTAATATGTTAAATGAAAACGCTCACACATAAGCGTGATATAGAACCGTTGTATTTTAAATTTTACTTTAAAGAAACACGGTTAACATATTAATGCGACAGCAAATTTGTACACCATTTATATATCACACCCTGGTTACAGTTCATATATATAGCTAAGAATTTTAGGTCATATACACGTTAAATGACAACAGTTAATAGATTACAAATAACAGTTAACTAATAATTAATTATAGTTAATAGTTTACGAATAACAGTTAACAGATAATTGATTATAGTTAATAGTTTACAAATAACAGTTAACAGATAATTGATTATAACTAACAGTTTACAAATAACAATTAACAGATAATGAATAATAGTTAACAGGATAAGTGTGTTAGTTAACAGATTGCAAATAACAATTAACATATAATTGATTATAGTTAACAATTTACTAAATATAGTTATCAATTTACCAATTAAGGTTAACATGCTACGTATTATAGTTAACATGTTAAATGAGAACGTTTACACATGAGCGTCATATTTATACATCCATTATTTTAAATGAATATTTTTGTATGTAGGCTTTTACTTCTCAATTATCAATGCATCATGTACAAACTATATATAATTTTTAAGCCAACAAAAATGGCCTATGTATAATAAAATTTTAAATAAAAACTAATTCACTCAACATCTCGGCTAGATTTACACGTAGACCGGTTGCTTCCAATGAACAAAGCATAATCACGCAGTCCTTTTAAGATTGGGGGAAACTCCAGTATAGTAAAAGATTGGAGGGAGTCGGATTTGAGATTGAGTGATGGGATTGAGAAAAGAGAGAATGAGAAAGGAGACGAGGAAGAAGGATGAGGGAGGAGAGAATGAGAAAGGAGGAAGGAGGATCGCCGAGGAACTAGAGGATCAATGGGGGAGGAGAGATTGAGTTGGTTTTGGTAGAGCCCATGCAGAGTTGACGAAAGATTGGGGGATCGCCTGGAGGAAGGAGGAAGGAGGATGAGGGAGGAAAGAATGAGAAAGGAGAAGGAGAAGAGGATGAGGAAGGAGAAGGAGACGAGGAAGAGGATCACTGGTGGTGATACGAGTTACCGTGCGAGCACATTTGATCGCGGAATTATCAAAGGTGGGTAGAGGAGAAAATAATAAGAACACAAGAATAACTCAGGTTTTGGGCGAAGGAAAATACCTTCTCTAGATTATAAGTATGCACTTTACAATCTCTCACTATCTCACTCTAGAAATGAGGAACATGCTCTCCAAATCTCAATTACAATTTAATCTCTCTTGATTAAACTCTCTGATGTTTTAAACCCTAAACAATCTCTTATATAGGTGTACAAACGAGGGTGGCAAAGTGGTAAATAACCAAGCCCAACCCAAGCAGGAAAACGCGTAAATAGAGTCCCTAACAAATCTGGAAAGCTCCGATGAGTCGACTCATGAACAGTTATGAGTCGACTCATGACCTCATATGAGTCGACTCATAACTGATGAGTCGACTAGTCAGAGACGTTTTGCTAACAGGCTTGAGTTCTTGAGTCGACTCAAAACTGTATATGAGTCGACTTATGACTGGTGAGTCGACTCACAAAATGATGAGTCGGTTGGTCAGAGCCAAACTGCAAACTAGGCTTGGTTTCGTGAGTCGACTCATGACAGTCATGGGTCGACTCAACCTGATGAGTCGACTCATGTACATGTATGAGTCGACTCACAAGCTGAAATCTGGATACTTTGACTCTTTAATTTTCTACCTCGTTCCTCGCTCTAACCTGCGTTCCCCTGTACTATTTGACATCTCTATTCTCATGCTATCATGAGAATCATCTATCCTCAAGCTCCCATGAGGATCGCTAAGTTCCAAAGAGAAGATACACCCGTATCATGGGTCCCCCCTTTAGGAACTTGAAGTCACGTTCAAGTTAGAGCTTCAGCTGAGGAAACTCGCGAGCTCCTCCTTTTTTGTTGAACCACTTAGCCTTGCTAGGAACTAGACCTTGACGTCTAATGAGAAACGACTCCTTCATCCCCCGTCTCGTCGTGGTCGTCTTTCGCTCCAAAATGTAATCTTCCTTTAGCGGCTCATCTCTATCAAACCACAAGTCTTCAACATGGGGCAAGATTACCTTGTCATCACCTTCATCATCTAGCAATGGAGGCTCAAACAACTTCAAATACTCGGCATTGATCACCGAATACATGCCTAAGTAAGGCGGCAAATCCAGCCTAAAAGCGTTGTTGCCAATCTGATCGAGAATCCAAAACGGACCATAACGAATAGGCTTCAACTTCTTTCCTCCTCCTTTTAGCCTCTCCTTACCCAATTTCAGCTATACCATGTCGCCTATACCAAAGTTACAAGGAACCCAATGTTGATCATGCTTCGCCTTGTACTTGGCTTGTGATTTCTTTAATTTAGCTTCAACCGCAGCATGAATATGTGCAATCTTCTCTAGAAATCGCTTAGCATGTTGTCTTTCATTCCCCTCCTTACCGTCCATCATAGCTTCACTCGAAAACACGAGATCAAACGGACTCGGCGGTAAGAATCCATAACAAGTCTCAAACGGTGACTTTCCCAAAGATCCATGAATCGTCCGATTAAAAGCAAACTCCAAATTTGGTAAGCTCTCATCCCAAATCTAGGAATACCTGGAATTATACCCCTGCAACAAATGCACCATAGTCCGGTTGACTACCTCCGTTTACCCGTCTGTTTATGGATGAAAGGCCGTGCTCTTCTTCAATTTAGTATCCATCAAACTCCACAAAGAATCCCAAAAATGCCTGAGAAACCGGTTGTCCCGATCCGAAATAATCGAACTCGGCAACCCAAAATGCTTCTAAACATGCTCAAAGAACAACTGTGATGCACCCGCTCCCATCACGGTCTTCTTACAAGGAATCAAAATCACCATCTTACTGAACCGGTCCACCACAACGTACAAATAGTTATGCCCGCGCTTGGTAGTCGGCAACTCTCTTAGAAAATCCATAGATATGCTCTCCCACGGCCTAGAAGGAACCGGTAGTGGTAGGTACAATCCCCTTTTCCTGTTAGAAGGCTTCGAAATACAGCATAACTTACACCCTCCAACATATTTGGTCACATCATCAAGCATCCGTGGCCAAAACACATGTCGCCGTAGATTAAGAAGCGTCTTCTGAATTCCAAATTGCCCTTGCACACGTGAGCTATGTGCTTCCCTAATCCACTGTGACCTATCACCCTCCTCCAGAATGCATAATGATGTCCCATGATACAACAAGTCATCTTCTCTAAGTGCATACTCCCCCCTTTGACCAGCCTTCGCCTGCTCGAACACACTACCGAAGTCTCTACTAGATGCGTATAGCTGTACATACTCCAAAGGAACAAAGGGCTAAATACGTGTCGCCACCAATAAAGCCCTTACCGACGAACGAGATAACATATTGGCCAACTTGTTTGTCACCCCTTTCTTGTACCTAATAATAATGTTGAAAGCCATCAAATAAGACATCCACTTCATATGCCGTGCCTGCTGTAGCTTCATCTGGGCATGTAAGAACTCCAACGACTTGTGATCCTAGTGCACTACCACCTCCTTCCCCAACAAGTACACCCTCCAATGCTTAATCGCCTGATAAAGTGCATAAAACTCCTTGTCATAAGTCAGGTAGTTCGTAATAGCACCCGTAAACATCTCAGAATAGTATTCCACTGGTTTCCCATCCTGAATCAACACCGCACCCATCGCATAACTAGATGCGTCAGTCTCCACCTCGAAAGTCCACTGTAAATTCGGCAACGCTAACACCGGTGCCTCCGAGATCTTCCTCTTTAGCAACTGAAAAGCCTCCTCATGTAACCTTCCCCACTCGAACTGAACCTTAGCTTTTGTGAGGCCATGTAACGGTGCCGCATAAGTCGAAAAATGTCGAATGAACTTACGCAAATACTGGCAAGCCCCTATGAAGCTTCTCACCTCAGTCACTGTCTTCGGCGTCGGCCACTTTGTGATCACCACCACCTTACCCGGATCTATCCTCCTCTGGCCCTTTCCCACGATGAAGCCGAGATACACCAACTCGTCCTTCCCAAACTCACACTTCTTCCCGTTGAGCTTCAACTATCCGTCCCGCAACACTCTAACCACCTTCTCCACATGAACAAGATGCTCCTCCCAGGTCTTGCTGTACACCAAAATATCATCAAGGTACACAATCACAAAATCCTCTATGAAAGATCGCAACAAATCATCCATGAGCCTCATAAAAGTCGCCGGAGCATTGCATAACCCAAACGACATCACCAACCACTCGAACAGGCCCTGTTTGGTCTTGAACGCCGTCTTCCAAGTTTCTTCCTCCCGAATCCATACTTGATGATAGCTAGACTTTAGATCCAACTTCGTGAAGAACCTCGCTCCCTCCAACTGGTCCATAAGATCATCAATCCGTGGTAGTGGGTAATGATTCTTGATCGTTGTCTTGTTGAGCGTCCGGTAATCCACACACATGCGGTAGCCTCCATCCTTTTTGGGCACCAATAACACTAACGACTCGCAAGGTGAACAACTTGGCACTATCACTCCCGTCTCTAAGAGCTCCTGAACCTGTTTCTTGATCTCTTCGGACTCCTGTACTGATGTGCGGTATAGGCCTATGTTCAGCAAGGAACTCTCACCGGTCAACATAATCTCATGCTCTACACCTCGCCATGGTGGTAGTCCCATGATTTCCGAAAACAAGTCCGCATACTTGGCCTTCAAACTATCAAGATCTCCCTCCTGAAGCTTGCTCAAAGTGGAGAAGCATATCCTACTCAGCTGCTCTTCATAAGGCCGAATGAACAACAAAACGAACCTCATACCCGCATTCACCAACCTCTTAGCCTGAGTCATTGTCACCAAACTCGTCTCCTACGAAAGAGATGCCAAATGAAAAATGAATTGCGCGCCATCCTTAGTGAACGTATACTTTTAGGCCCACCGATTATATACCGCGTGTCTATACCAAAAGTAAGGGTTGCCCAAAATAACTTGGCAAACATCCAACGGAACCACGTCGCATGTGACCTCGTCAATATACGACTCATAGAGTGCAAATCTGAACGTACACTGGTTCACCACACTCAATCTCGCTTCCTTCTGAATCCACCCTAATGGATAGGGCTTCAGATGCTTCACCATCTTCAATCCCAGCTTTTGTACTAATGCTTCAGATATCAGGTTCTTCTGGCTCCCTGTATCTATAATGGCATCCACCAAATTGGTCTCGACCTACAACTTCAAAACAAAGAGCTGCTCCCTCGGGTCGTCATCTTCTTTCACGACCCGTTTCCCCGCCATAAGGTTGAGGCTGCTGTTGGGCTCTGTCATCCCAGGAACCTCCTTCAGATCCTGTGCTATCACGTATGCTTTCTTCTCCTCTTTCTTCTTCAACCCGTTCGGCTTCAGATAGGGGTACTTCTCCCAGCAACGATCAGCCAAGTGCCCTGTCTGATTGCAGTAATTTTATGTTAATCCTGCCTTCCCCGAATCACCCTTCTTCTTCTCTTCCTTATGTTGAGAGCCACTAGACTTGCCTCCCCACTATTTGGAATCACCCTTCGTTTCGTTGCCTTTCTTCTGTTTTCCCTCAATGGCAATTGCCTTCACGCTCGCCTCTATAACCGTCTCGACCGTGAACAGATTCATCTCCTTCCGGATATAATCATTCAGACCCACCATGTATTTCATAAAAATGGAGTATTCATCCGTTGTGATGTTTAGAACCATCCCCTGCTGCTGGAACTCCGTCGTATATTCTTGAACGGTCTGATTAAATATTTGGCGCAAGCCATACCACTTGTACCAACGCTCTTCAAGGAACCCCACAGGATAGAACTGCTTCCTCAGTAGCTTTTTGAATTTGTTTCACGATACCATCTTCTTTTCCTATTTGCAATAGGACTTCCACCACGTTAACGCGTGACCCGAAAGCTTCAACGTCGCGAACACGATCTTCTCCTTAGACGAATATCCATAGAGAGTAAAGTACATCTCCATACGCTTAATCCAATCATCGAGCTTCTCCACATTGACACTCCCATCATAAATAGAAATCTTCACTTTGAAACCAATATTTAAGTTTTGGTAATAATTCTTACCCCCTGTATGTGAAGCAGACTTAATAACCTCAGCCTCTTCTTCCGAATCTGATTTCTCGCGTTCTTCATCGGACTCAACAAGTTTCTTCTTACCCTTTGAAGAAGATTCCTCCTTTTTGTCCCCTCTATTGATGAGACCCACGAGCTGAGTAAGAGTAGTCCCGATCGTTTCTATCTGCTTCTCCATAGCATCAAGTCTTGCTGAGTTATCTGCTTTAGACACTTCTCCTTCCTTATCTTCTGGACTTCTTCCAATGAAATAAGGATCTCGCCAAGCTTCTTGTACTGTGATCGAGTAAGGATCATAAATAGGACGCCCCCTTCGTAGGATCTGATTGCTCTGATATCAACTTGATACGAGTTACCGTGCGAGTACCTTTGATCGCGGAATTATCAAAGGTGGGTAGAGGAGAAAATAATAAGAACACAAGAATAACTCAGGTTTTGGGCGAAGGAAAATACCTTCTCTAGATTATGAGTATGCACATTACAATCTCTCACAATCTTACTCTAGAATTGAAGAACAGGCTCTCCAAATCTCAATTATAATTTAATCTCTCTTGATTAAACTCTCTGATGTTTTAAACCCTAAAACAATCCCTTATATAGGTGTACAAACGAGGGTGGCAAAGAGGTAAATAACCAAGCCCAACCCAAACAGGAAAACACGTAAATAGAGTCCCTAACAAATATGGAAAGCTCTGATGAGTCGACTCATGAACAGTTATGAGTCGACTCATAACTGATGAGTCGACTGGTCAGAAACGTTTTGCTAATAGGGCTTGAGTTCTTGAGTCGACTCAAAACTATATATGAGTCGACTCATGACTGGTGAGTCGACTCATAAAATGATGAGTCGACTGGTCAGAGCTGAACTGCGAACTAAGCTTGGTTTCGTGAATCGACTCATGATAGTCATGGGTCAACTCAATCTAATGAGTCGACTCATGTACATGTATGAGTCGACTCACAGGCTAAAATCTGGATACTTTGACTCTTTGGTTCTCTACCTCGTTCCTCGCTCTAACCTGCATTCCCCTGTACTGTTTGATACCTTTATTCTCATGCTATCATGAGAATCATCTATCCTCAATCTTCTATAAGGATCGCTAAGTTCCAAAGAGAAGATACACCCATATCAGGTGGAGGATCGCCGGTGGAAGAGGATCAACAGTGGAGGATCGCTAGGGAGGAAGGAGGAAGGAGGATGAGGAAGGAGAAGGAGAAGGAGAAAGCGAAGAGGGGTAAAATTGGGATTTTAGGTGGAATATTAGCTAATCATGAGCTGGAGGGGCTTGGACACATTTTTTTTCAAATTTTGGAGACTGCAGCACATTACAAAAAGTATGAGGGGCTGAGGCACATTAACTTTTGAAATTTGGGGCCTTGACACAATTTTTCCAAAATACAATTTATTTTGACTGAAAACCTCACCAAAAAAACTCAATCAAGAGCATAGGCTGAAAATTTTCCCTCTTCTCCTCCGATTTAAATAAAAAATATATATGAAAATCTTACCATAATAATATGACATACCTAAAATTATATTTCCCTCTTCTCCTCCGATTTTGAAATTATGAAAATCATACTATGAATTTTTTTTCGATTCTATTGATATTATTTATGATATTTTAGGAGAAGTTAATATTTAACATGTATTTGTTTATCTTTAGTCGTTGATGATTGTATATATCGTATTACAAATTATACAAATTTGGAGATAGATAAAAATTTAAGTAGCATCCTATTAGATAAGGAAGGAGGTTTGGAAAATATATATATTTTAAATTTTATGAATGGCAATAGAAAATTCCTAAAACTAAACTTCCCACTTCTCAACAATTTTGAAATTTGAAGTCTGTAGGATGATAAAAAAATTCGAAACTTACTTGATATTATACTCAGATATTTTACGAACAGATAATATTAGCAATGTTTTGAGTATTATCTCAAATATTTTATGAGTAGATAATATTTACAATGTTTTAAGTAGCATGTTATTAGATAAGGAAAGAGGTTTTAAAAATATTTTTTTAGATTTTTTGGTAATTAGCAACATATTTCATGAATCAATTTTTTCTACGATTTAGAATAACATTAAAGATAAGTAATTATTATACAAATAACAAAATAAATCTTAATTTAATTAGATTGTTATAAAATAAGGAAGGAGGTGTGAATAAAATTTAATTACCAATTTCTTGTGATTATCACCGCAAACAAATATAAATTGTTTTGTGCTAGGAAGATGGACGGTGAGGATTTAAGACACATAGCCTTTTTATTTGAGAAGATAACTGACGATGTGGCAAGCTCTAGGAGTAGGGGTGCATTTGGTTCGGATACGGCTCGGATATGATGCTTACCATATCCATATCTGCTTACTCATCTTGGATACGGATATGGATACAGATATACCACGATAAAAAAATTTTATATCCATATCATATGGATACGGATATACCTTGGTAAGTAAAATTCATATTCATATCCACCAAAATTGGATACAGTTATGGATATAGATGCAGGTATATAAATGGATATGCATGCGGATACAAAACGGATATGTGAAAACTAGATAGTATTAAAAAAGTATAGTTTATATGACAAAAATAGTTCATTAATATGTTCATTATAATTGAAAAGCTAAGATTAGATGTCTTGATCATCAAAATTTACCGCAAATCCATAATCTAAGAATCAAAACTATCATAAGAGTATGACCAATATGAATTTGGATATTTGGGATACAGATATGAATATTTCACTACAAGACCATATCAGTAATCATTCATATTGGTTATAAATTTGAGTATCCATATCCGCATCCTAACGGATACGGTTACGGATATTTCTTCGTATACAGATATAGTTTAGCACTCCTATTTGGGAGAGTTTGTAATAAATGGTTTTGACTTAGGGGCTGTTTGTTTGCCTAAAAAAAGAGCGAAATCAAAGAATAAGAAACCTATTTCTAAGAAAGATTATTTTGAGATTGTTTGGTTGGCTAAAATAAGAAGGAAATTAAAGAATGAGAGATGAGTTGTCTCATTATTATTGGATGATGTGAGTGATTTTTTAAGAAAATTTGTTTTGAGCTTGTTTGGTTGGCTAAAAAATAAGGAAATAAATTATAAGAAATATATTTCCTGTAATAGGTTCTTTTTTTGTATTTGGTTCATTCATAAAAATAGGAAAAAGATAAGATGAGATGAGTTGTCATTATATTATTGGATGATGTGACTCACACTTAAGGAAATCGGTTTTCTAACTTTTTTGGAGGAAATAGGTAGAAATAAAATGTTAATGAGATGAGATGAGTTGTCACCATATTATTGGATAATGTGAGTGATTTTTTAAGATGAGATGTGATGGAGATGAGATGAGTTGGATGATGTGACTCATTTCTTTCGTTTGGTTTATTTTTATAAGATGATATGAGATGAGTTGTGGGATGAAAATACTATTTTATTGAATGTTGTGGAGTTTTAGGGATAGAAATAGATGAAAATAATATTTTATTGATTTCTATGTACCCTTTCATTTTCTTGATTTTTAGGAAACCAACCAAACAGCCCGTTAAGGTATACATATAGCAACATATTAGATAGGAGATAATGTTCATCAACCATACCAATTTGCCCTCACTGATTTTTTGTATAGTAGTAAGGATAAAGTGTCATGCATTTGTCCTCTGTTGCTCTTCTTACTACACTATTATATTACGCACACTATGTTGGATAATTTGATGATCTAGGCATGAATAGATGAACTAGAAATATAAATTAATTACCGTTCACCGACAGAATAATGGAAGTCTTCTCCTCTCTCCTCCCGTAGCCAATGATGGGAATTAGGTCTCTTTTCTGCATATGGTTGAGAGGAGGGACTCCCACCCTTTAAATAGATATTTGTGATTAACCCTACCCATCATGGTTTAATCACAACCGTGGGATTACACTCCGGTTGATCCTATCCTTTAGATATTCAAGATAACCACCCAACTTGATAAACTTAAAACTGTCTAACCAGACCATGTGGTTAGCATCCTGATCCTAACTCGAATCGATGACAACTTTAAATCAAATCCAAAATCGAGTAGGTTGTGCCACTTGGGTTCGTTGGATTAATCGAACCCAACAATCTCCCACTTGGCACAACATACCTCATTTTAATTTTCAAAAATATTTAAATTTTCAAAAACTTTCAAAAGTCGGGTGCGCACCCATTTATTTTAGAAAAACCAACTTGTTGCCATGATTCTAATTAGGATAGTTTCCGAAACCTTTTCCTTAAAACAAAAGTACCACTAATGGTTGATCGTGAAAACACTATATGCTCTAATATGACACAAGGTCACTCCACGGTCCAACCGCTAGTACCACTAATGTTCTAAAGACATTTTCCTTATGGTGGTTTTAGTGGAGTGTAATAGAGCCGTACATCCCTTATGGTCAAATCCGATGTACGCCCTTAAGCGTCCTCTGGAACATACACAAACATGTATGCCGTTCTGAAACTTTTACCGGCATCCGCCATGTGAAAACCATCACATTTAGTCCAGAACGAAAGCCTCAAATATGATGCCCAATCACATTCAGCTTCTGCACAAATTTAAGAGTCTCTTTACTTTAACCTTTATGACTCTATGGACCACTGTCTTTAATTCGAGTTTCTTTACGATTAACTTGAAACTCTTTACTTTAAACTTTAGTTTTCTTTACTTTAAAATATATATCAAGCAACAATGATCAATAACACAATGCTTGAAAATATCAAACTGCTAATATATATAAAAATTAGCACAATAGTTTCTTTATGAGCTCAAAGTAATCCAGAATATAGTACTTGAAAATAAAACAAAACTACTACTACAACTAAATCTCACTGATCATATAGAATCTAAAGACTCTAAAACATCCATACTGGATACATGTTCCTTGAAGAGCCCTGGAGAAATTCCCTTGGACTAAAGATCAGCAATCATCAACTGAGTCGGCAAATGAGGAACCTCAATCAATCCTTGTTCGACCTTATCAAGGACTAACAGTATTTCACACCGATGTGCTTATTCCTGCTAGAAAAATTCTTATTCTTTACAAACTGTACGACTACCTGATTGTCACAATATAACTTTACTGGTATCTGAATGGAATCCATCACCTTTAGTTAGTTCACTGATGAAATTCTTGAGCCAAGAGGCATGCAATGTTGCTTCAAAACAACAACATACTCTGCCTCCATGGTGGATGTCGTCACTAAAGACTGCTTGGCACTTTTCCAGAAAACTGCTCCTCCAGCGAGCAGAAATATATAACCTAATGTTGATTTCCTGCTATCCGCACATCCTGCGAAATCTGAATCTGAATAACCGACGACTTCTAGATTTTCAGACCTTCTGTAGACCAACATGAAATCCTTGGTCCTCTACAAATACCACAAAACCTTCTTTACAGCTTTCCAATGAGTTACACCAGGATTTTGCTAAAACCTGCCTAATATTCCCACGATGTAACTGATCTCTGGCCTGATGCGTGACACCGTATACATTAGACTGCCAACTGCAGAGACATACTCCTCAGAGTTCACGAGCCTACGCTCAACTTCATTTCGTGGGCATTGAGATTTGTTGAACATATCTCCTTTGACAACTGGGGCTTCACCTGTTGCACAAAACTTCATGCCATATCGTTGAAGGACTTTCTCAATATAAGCCCTTTGAGATAAGCCCAACAAGCCTTTAGTTCGATTTCTATGGATCTTGATGCCCAAAACATAATGAGCATCTCTGAGGTCTTTCATATCAAAATGTCTCGAAAGAAAATCTTTAGTCTCATGTAGGAGATGAATATCGCTGCTGGCAAGCAATATATCATCTAGAATGAGGAATCTACTCCCACTGATTTTAAGGTATATGCAGCTATCGACAGAATTTTCTCGGAAGCCATATAACTCATCATGCTGCGAACAATATCTGGATAAGTACGATTTTTCTTTCAGCTACTCCATTTTGTTGCGGAGAACCTGTGAGAGTGCACTGAGGAAAATGCCTTGTGACCTCAAGTACTCAATGAATGATCCATTATTTGTGCCGTCCTGATCGCTTTTACCATAGAATTCCCCACCTCGATCAGAACGCACAGATTTAATCTTTCTTGAAGCATGTCTCAATCTCCGATGCTAAAGAATGGAAGAATTACTATAAAGCCTAGGACGATTTGTACTAGAAGAAGATGAATACACAGACATACAAAGAGGGAAAGGAAAAGATGCATCTAAATTTAATCTATAAAGACCGTCAATTAAGAAACCATGTATGATAACATCCAAACCATTTCTGATAGAAACAAAACTATTCTCGAAAACAAAACTATAACCAGATCCAAAAGTCTATAAACTAAAATAAAATTCCTTCTCATAGGAGGTACATAGAAAGAGTCTACTAAAACTAAAGAAACTCCAGAATCTAAGCGCATACTGAAAATCCCAACGAGCTCCATCTTCAAAGGCTGTGAGTTTCCCAAAAGCAATTGCTCATTTGTCCTTGCCTTCCGACTGTGAATTATTCCCTCCTTTCTTCTTCAGCCACTGCTTATACTTCAGACAGTCTCTCTTCATATGACCAGGTTTCTTGCAAAAGAAACATTCAACCCTCTCACTTGCTGAAGAAGTGCTAGAAATAGCTGAAAATTTACCGAAAGACTTCTTCCCCTTATAGTGCCCTTGATTCTTGAATGATTTCTTTCCTGTCTTATTTAGTCCAAGCTTGTCATGTGCCAGATTTGCCATCTCAGCTTTTCCTGTTTTCAGCCGCTCTTCCTCAGCAACACATACAGCAATAAGCTCATTCAAGTCCCATTTCCTATCTTGAGAACTGTAGTTCACCTTAAAAGTGTCGAAATTACTTGGTAGAGAAGCGACTGCAAAATGAACCATCAGATCATCCTCTAACTGAAGTCCTAACTCCCTGAGACGAATGATCAACTGAGAGACCTTCAAGATGTGCTGACGAACATCACCACTTCCATCATATTTCAAATTAATGAGTTTGACCAGATAATTGTATTGTCTCGCTCTAATGGATCCCTCAAACTGCTTCTTGATGGTCTCAAGCAACTCCTTAGCAGTTTCGCAAGCCGGAATCCCTCCACGAATAGTCTGGTCCACCGATGCTCTAATAATTAGCATTGCAAGCTTGTTGGCTTTGACCCACTTAGCATGAGATTTCTTTTCAGATTGACTTGATGACTCATCGAGCTCTTCTGGCTTATCTTCAGTGAGAACATAGTCGTAGTCAAGACACCCAAGTACTATTTCAACTTGCATCTTCCAATTGCTATAGTTGGAACCGGTTAGGGGCTCAATCCCAGTCAGATGCTTCTGGATAAACTGTCCGTCCATCTGCATTACACCATGGACGTATAAACCAAATGAGACCTTTAATTTTATTAACTTTAATATTTCCACATCCAATTTAGGGTTAGAATGGATGGGTCAGAGTGTTTTACGTATGCAACCTTCCACTCTGCGGGACAGGCGGGTGCATCATCTCATCACACCTTTGGGCAAGTGATTTGACATGCTATTCGCCCCCCAAATGTGATATATAATCACCTACAGAACTAGCCTACACAGTATCAGTTTGATTTGAACACTTCCTAACCTTTGGGTAATAGGGTTATTCTCCTCTCACTGATATGTTTCAACTATCCTGCACCACTTATCCTGTAGGGGATTTCCTAGACACCTTTGGGCAAGACTAGTAGTCCACCCACAGATAAGTGCAACCTTCCAGTCCAAATGAGACTAAACTCAACCTTAGAAAATTAGGATATTATAGGTTGGTCACCTTTGGGCAAGACACTAACCTACTCTACCATAATTTCTAAGTGACTGTTTTACTGATCTTCCTTAACCCCATAGGTTGATCTAATACTGTATTCCGTTTTATCATGAACCCAAATATTTACCCCACCTGAATTAAGGATATAATTAGGGTAAATCAATTATCTTTATGTGCATACAATAATCTTTATGAATTATCCAAATTACTATATTAAAACTTTATGAAATTAAAATAAAAACTGTATAGTTGAAAAGTACACAGAATGATCTTTCCAACGACTATTTATGGGCTCAAATCGGACTTAAAACGGATCTGTAGCGACCAAAACAAAATGAATGGTCAAAACTGTAATGGGTCGGGTCTGAAAATTAATGGGTCTGGTCCATTACATAATGGGTTGGATTAGAATTTTAATGGATCCAATCCATTACTATAGCGGGTCGGGTCCATTACATAATGGGTTGGATCAGAATTTTAATGGATCCAATCCATTACTATAGCGGGTCGGGTCCATTACATACTGGATCGGGTCTGACTTAATGGGTTATAGGGTTATATAACACAATTAATAAAAGATATTTAATTATACTAATTAATTAATTATAACCCTAAAACCCTCCGCCGCCTTCACCCAAAACCCTCCGCCGCCCGAGTCCATGGCCATGGCTGCAAGATCTAAGTTCTAGATCAAGGGTATAGGTGATTAAATAATAATAAAAAAAAAAGTTCCGGACAAAATCAACTATGGCAAAGATGAAAAAAGTTCAAGGGTGTAGCCATGGCTGCAGTCGTGATATTTTAACTTGCCAAAGATGAAAAATCAACTATACCATTAAGGATCATGTGCAGCAAAGATGAAAAATCAAGATTGACCGCTGCCATGATGAAATCAAAGTTGTCCGCAGCAAAGATCGGGTGCAGTTTGACGGCAAACAAAAGTTTTTTTTTTTAAATTAATCCGAAAAAAAAACTTTAATTCTAGATCAAAAATTCATGCACAATCTGTGCTCTGATACCACTGTTGGATAATTTGATGATCTAGGCATGAATAGATGAACTAGAAATATAAATTAATTACCGTTCACCGACAGAATAATGGAAGTCTTCTCCTCTCTCCTCCCGTAGCCAATGATGGGAATTAGGTCTCTTTTCTGCATACGGTTGAGAGGAGGGACTCCCACCCTTTAAATAGATATTTGTGATTAACCCTACCCATCATGGTTTAATCACAACCGTGGGATTACACTCCGGTTGATCCTATCCTTTAGATATTCAAGATAACCACCCAACTTGATAAACTT